>JASDQU011400770.1:85145-96303 GCA_032191745.1 Picea mariana
TAAACTATTCATCAAATGGAGCTTGTATGGGAGTTACATGCCAAACAATGGAGGGTAATTTTTGGGTACCAGTTCATTCTGAGGGCCATAACTTCCTTCTCTAAAATCAGATTGGGGCATAGGAGTAGTATATGGAAATGTATTGATCTATAGAAGACAACCATGGATTTAAATTAAGTTTATGGGTACCTAAACATGCACACTAGGACATAAATGACACTTGTAGCATTAAGGACTCAAAATAAAATTTGGCCTAAAACTTCAGCTGGCTATATCTAGCATAATGGTGCTCAGATGAAAGTGAAAATTGGAAATATTGTCCAAAATATGGTCATGAAGGAACCTAGTTGAGATCCTATCAAAACTCCAATGGATCAGGTGCAAATATGTATGGGGACAATTAAAATTTTCACTTGGCTGAAGGGTGAGCTGAACGATTAAATGGGTATTGGTCAAATGGTGATAACTTTCTTCTAAAAACTCATAATTGAGAAAGGAATAAATAGTTATAAAGGTATTGGACAAAGGATTCCATTTATTCATGAAGAAATGTGAATTGGGATGTATAATTCATAGGAAAATAGAAAGACTATTTCTGGTGTATTTAAAGGGAATAATATTGCATAAATTGATAGGTTTGTTTAATTATTACAGTCTAACAAATCCTATTGCCTACACATTTTGTATATTTAAGAGAAAATAAATCATAAAAAAATAAAAAAATAAGACCAGAGGCATGGATGAAGCATGTAGGACTTGCAACCACGAGGATGAATTCAGGGGGTTGTGTGTGAGCATGGGTAATGCAGGGACAAAATCCAATGGGCACGAATAAGGCAAGGAAGAAAGTATGAATTTGGTGGAGACTATAAAGAGTCTATAAAGATATGCACAAAGTTATAAATCTGACAATTAGAGGCTTATGGAAGCCAAGGAGAAACAACTTGGCCTCAACGTCAAATTGTTGCAGAGATTTGATAGAATAGAGAAGAAAATGGACAAGAAAACATAATAAAGAAATTCCAGGAGTCATAGATCTCATGTCAAAAGGGGAGAATATGAAGGTGTTGGTAGACACCATCATGACTCACCAAGACACTCAGTTAGGAGAGAACATAGCAGTCTAATATTATCTTATATCAGAAGGCATGAGAGGAGGTCAGGGGTAGATGAATTACAAGGAAAAATGAATAAGATCAATACTCCTACCTTTGATGGTGAGAAAAAAAAATATGAAGATGCAAGGACTTGGAGATTGGGGATGAGGAAGTACTTTCTATTGCAAAATTACTCCTCACAATCAGAAGGAAGAATTTCCACCTACCATCTCAAAGAAGAAGGATCAATGTGGTGGGATCAGTTTGTGCAAGTGCAACACATTTATGAGAAGAATATTACTTGGAAGGAGTTCAAAAGGTATTTTCAAAAGAAGTACTTAAACAATCATTATTATGATAGCAAGATGAAGGATTTATTCGAACTCAAGCTTGGGAGTATGACCATGGATGATTATGAAAGGAGATTCTTAGAGCTATTGAAATATTTGACTTCATCAAGGATGAGCATGTCAAGATTCAAAGGTACCTGAGTGGGTTTCCATCAATTTTCCATGATAAGATACAATATGATGATCCCAAGATGCTGGAGGAAACCATAAAGAGATCTAAATGCCTCTATGATCAGTATAGAGGAAGACCAATTCTATGATCATTATAGAGATAGACCAACTTTCCAAAAGGCTTAGGAAGACAAGAAAAAATGTAAGACAGAGCAGAGGAGGAAGGGGACGAAGCCACCATTCTTCATAAATAATTCTAAGGGACAACCAACATCCCAGGAGCCTAGAATGATAGAAACAATGGGGAAAATACCAAGGTATACACCTATTAAATGTTGGGGTTGTGAAGGAGAGCATATGTATAGAGATTTCCTTCACATAGGAGAGAAAATGAGTACTATTCATAATGTACAACAAGTTGATACAATGGAGGACATGGGCATAAATGTGTCGAGGATATACATAGATCTAGATAACAAGCAAGATGAGTTTAAATCCCACATGATTGAAGTGGAAGGTAAGATTAATGACCAACCTATTTCTATTTTGATTGATTTAGGAGCTATTCATAGTTATATAAATCCTAATATGGTAGAAAGATTTCATTTTCCAAGAAGAAAAGTTGGGAAATCTTGGTTGGGTCAATTAGCTACAGAGATAAAAGAATAATTAATGATATGGTTAAGGATTTTTCAATAGACATGAATGGAAAATTGTTGACAAGATATTTCCCTCATGACCTTGGTTCAAGTCACAATAGATAGAGACTGGATTGAGAAGACTGAAATCTTCCCTCACAAACAAATGGGCAAACTGAAAAATACTACTTTTCACTAGGAGAAAGTAGGGAAAGATAAACCAAGAAAGTGTGCACCTTAAACCCTTCGTTTGATGTCAATTCCCACTCCTACTTTTAGAAGCACTCCAGACCTTTTCTAGAATAACCCTGCAAAATGAAATCAAGAAAAATGATGCAACGAGGTAGTTACGTAATCTAGTAGCATATATATCATGTATTATGTACAAAAGTATAAAACATGATAACATACAATATTGCAATGAACAAAAAAATGGAGGGAAATCAGACTCTTGTATTAACACCAACCTGACTCACTTTTGGCACTGCTTTGGAGCCAACTGCTCGGGTTCCTCCACAGATCCTTCAAACATCTACTCAACAATGAGGCTCTTCCCTAGATATCCCAATAAGGATAAGGAGACACCTTATGACTATATAATAAAGAAGAAACACTGGAAAATGAGTTTCCAGTTTGGGGTGATGCTATTCAGAGGATAAAAGGAATAGGGAAGATTGCTAGATTGCAACAACAGAACCTTACACCAAAATAATTTTTTTCATTATGTCCATCAATGGTTCTTTTATATCTTCCCCAAGGGGTTAGGGAAGTTGGAATCCATTTTGTGTGGGCATGGGGACGTTGGGAAATGATCCCAATCGAAAAACTCACATGGAAACTTGGAATTATTTTATTTTTCATTATTTTTGAGGAAATCCATGGGTTTCATTCTAAAAAGTTGCGGATGTACGCGTGTTTCATTAAAGGATCCCACGTATATGTGCAAAAGACATGTTTTTTAGATGATTTGCATGAGGCAAGTTGGGAATTTGTCTAGCAAGCCAAGGGAAAGGGTTAGGCCATGGAACAAATGCATACATGTGGCATTTTGTGCTATAACAAATGCCCCCTAATATATGAGGTCATAAGGGAAAGATGATGGCCGAAATACATTATAAAATCCAAGGGGTGAGGATGCATTAAAGTAAACCTGTGAAGGTTCCTGAAAAACTGATCCAAGAACAAAAACCATCAGTAGACATCAAGTAAGAGTATTCTCTTCCCAAGTCGGGCATACCCATGCTTAGTAGTGATATAAGAACAACCTCCAAATCAAGTACACTGTGGACCCATGGAATATGTGAAATATAGATATAGTCCATGGTCATGAACAATACACAATGGATCCATGTGGTATAAATGAAGTAGAAATCATGGCCACGAAAAATACACAGTGGATCCATGTCAAAGTAGATCATAGCCACGAAGAGATACATAGTGAAGCTATGTCTCAAAATAAATAAAAAATGATATATGGGACCAATAAATAGAACAAGATGATCCTCTGCAAGTACCAATGTCTGTGAGGTTGCACCATATTGGTCTGGAAAGAGCACAAAAGACGTGGTTTTCATACTTCACCCGAGGTCTTCACAATGATCCGTCGTGGTACATGTCTATACTATGTGAATAGATGAGTTGAATTCAAACATAATGAGACATCATTTGATTACCGTTCATTGATGTATACCTTTAACAAATGAGAGACAACCCATCGATGATGACAATGGGTGTCAAGGTACCATGGTACAATCTATCAAGTGTGAATAAATGGGCTGATGTTGAACACCCAGTAGAATCTATCGATCAAGGGACATTGATGTATTCCCACTGTCAATAGCGAGGGAACCTCCCACTGATGACTAAAATCCCCAAGGTACCAAATATGACTGTAGATCCATATCCCAGAAAAATATGTGTCAAATTCGATGGGAAGAGATCCATTGGAAGGAAGGAATTAAGGCATCCTTCATCATCCAACACGAGGGGTGGCAGAAGGCCAAAGATTTGGAAGAAATTAGATGAAGAGACAGATACTTGTGATGATGATATTGACTTGAATGACTTGGGAATGTAAATGTGTTGAACCTGCACATAATAGATCTAGCTGGGAATTGACATACACAGTTGCAGATAAAATAGAAGAAAAGAGAAGTAGGAGTGAAAGAATGGAAGAATTCTCATTAACCAAATGAATGAATAATAATTTACACATGATATAATTTGTATAACTCAACCAATGCGCACTGGAGGAGAAGCTAATGCACCATAGTGGTGGTCTAGAGTGATCTGGACACACACCAACAATTACGAGAGTAAACTTCCACCTAATCTAGTCTCTCAGAAAGTTATAAGAGTGAACTGCCACCTAGCTGAGTTAACTAGTCTATCAGTCTTCAGTTAACTGACTCAAACAAAGTGAAGTGAGGAGTAGATCATGGAATCATGAGTAATGTGCTAGTCTGGTGATGATAGCAAGGAAAACACACATTAGCTGGTGATGATCCTAATGCTGCATGGTGATAATCCCAATGTAGCATCTAGACTCCACTCAATTGATCAAATTGAAGTGAAAACTGAAGAGAATATTCTCCTAGAGGAATATTCTTCCATAAACTTTAGGAGTTTGGATAATGAATAATAAATATAGGGAAAAATGTAGGAAAAAGAAATCCTAGGTGTGTGTGAAGTACTCCAACACCCCCCCTAAACATCACTATGGTTAAAATAAAGAATGGGACCCAACAACGAGGCCAGGTTAGGTACCCAAATACAAAATATACACTGAAATAAAATGAGGAAAGAGGGAAAAACTCATTGGAAAACCCCTCCTCAAAGTACAATGTATGTAAAAAGAAGAATTGATAGTTGCTAGGAAACTGTGTCTTTCACTCTAGGATGATTGCACAGAGAATGAAACTTCTGCTCAGTGAAGGTCTTCATGAAGATGTCTGTTGTCTATTACGATAAAGGAAAAAATTATAGGTCGATGATCCCCTCGTGTAATAAGTCCCGGATTTAGTGCATGTGGATATCGATGTTCTTCGTCCACTACCTCTGAACTGGATCTCTGCAAAACTTAAGAGTGCTCTGGTTTTCACACCAAATGATGATCGAATGATGAAACTGAATGCTCAACTCAGTGAGAAACATTTGTAGCCACATATCCTGAATGGTTATGTTAAATACCCCTATGTACTCTGCCTTGGTGGAAGAGAGAGAAATAGCAGCTTGCTTCTTGCTCGACCAACAGATAGGCCCAGAACCAAGACTGAGTGAGTAACCATATGTGGACTTTTGATCAATGTTATCACCAGCCCAGTAAGAATTAGTGAACCCGATGAGGTCCAATGTAGATTCTGTTTAATAGTGAATCCCAAAGGTGATGGTGCCTTGCACGTATTGAAGGAGACACTTTGCATCCTTCCAATGTAGCTCATGTGGCTCCTGCATGAACTTGGAGACTACTCCAACTGCACAAGAGAGGTCTTTTCTAGAGTGTGTGAGATACAAAAATCTCCCCACTAGCTGTTTGTATAGTGTTCTTTCAACCAATGGAGTGTCCCCACCATCCTCAAGTCTGACTCTTGATAGGAAAGGATTTTGGGAAGACTTGTACTCTGTCATGTGAAATCTCTCAAGGATATCTCATGCATACTTGGCCTAAGACAGTTTAATTCTTAATGCATCATGATTGATCTCGAGTCCAAGGAAGAAATGTAGTGGACCCATGTCCGTCATCAAGAACCTTTCATGTAGAATCTTGTTGACTGTAACAATTGCTGAATTCGAGCAACCGATGATCAACAAATCATCAACATACAAAACTAGGAGTAGAAGTGAATCAACCCTCCTGAGCATGTAAACATTTGGGTCTGACTTAAAATGTACAAAGTTCTGTGACAATAGGTAGGATTCCATCTTGTCATACCATGCCCTCAAATCCTACTTGAGGCCATAAAGAGACATCTTTAGTCTACAGACCAAAGATGAATCCTGCATAAATCCCTGGGTTTTCTCCATATAGATCTCCTCAGAGAGATCGTCATGAAGAAATGCATTCTTAACGTCCATCTGATGCACTTTCCATCCCTTGGCTACCGCAATGAAAAGTTCCAAACATATGGAATACATATTCACTAATGGAGTGAATGTCTCATCATAGTCAATGCCACGCACCTGCTGAAATCCTTCGCCAACTAGCCTGGCTTTTTATCTGCTAATCTGTCCATTCACTATGATCTTGATCCTGTAGACGCATCTGCACTTGACAAGTTTCCTTCCTGAAGGAAGGGGAACCAGATCCCAAGTCTGGTTCTCAAGGAGGGAGTTGTACTCCTCCTGCATGGAAGATTCCCAAAAGGGATTTCCAACAGCCTCACCATAAGAATGTGGATCTGAATACTACACCAAGAAAATATGCCTAGGTGGAAACAATTTAGTGGCAGTGATTGAAAGAGGAGGCTCCTTGTAATCAGATCGATTCCTTGTAGTATCATCTAGGTCCAAAACAAGACCCCCCGCATCCTAAAGAGTAGTCTGGGCCCACTTGGGCCTATGATCTGGCTCTGCATCTGCATTTGTATGTACTGAATCTACATATGAACATATTGAATCTGTATCTGGATCATCTAAATCCTTGGAATCAAAATTCTCATTTGAAGAAGATTCGACATGTGCATGCTCATCATCTCTAACACGTGGAAGAACAAAGGTGTCTGCATGCGACTATTGAGGTACATGCGAGACACTTTTCTCGAATTGGACACTACATTCAATGATGAGCTAGTCCGAGGAAATATCAATGAGTCTATGTCCCTTCACATCATTGGGGTATCCAACAAAGATACACTCTACGCTCTCTGGATCAAGTGCCTTCCTCTTCTTAGAGGGAATCTTGGCCCATCCACGTGAATCAAAAATATGAAAGTGGGTCACTTCCAGTTTGAGGCTGCTCCAAGCCTTGTAGGAAGTTTTATCCTTGACATATCTATGGGGATATATGTTTTGAATGTAGGTTTCACAACTAAGTGCTTCAAACCATAATCTCTATGGAAGTGACTTTGCATGTAGCATGAAAGATTCCATCTCTTTTAGAGATCTATTTTTCCACTCAACAACTCCATTTTTCTACGGAGTATAGGGAACCATGTGTTGCAACTGAATCCTTGCCTCATAAAAAAGATTATGTATCTCATGGTTGACATACTCTCCCCCACTATATTTTCAGAGTACTTTGATTTTCTTTCCTGACTGTGTCTAAACAAGGGCTTTGAAATATTTGAGGTGTTGAAAGACCTATGATAATTTCCTGAGAAAGAAAATCCATGTGAAGCATGAGAAATTAAAAAAAAAATGAGCACATACCTTGCTTCACTGATTGATGGATGCAGAAAAGGGCCCATGAAGTCACTATGGATCAGATCTAAAGGAGATGAAGCCTTCTGAGTGTTTCCTTTGTCAAATTTCTCTTGAGGGTGTTTTCCAAGAACACATCCCTCACAAATTCCTTTGGATAATTGGATGTCAGGTAGACCATCAACCATTCCCTGCTTGCTAAGTTGTTTCATATATCTGAAATTTAAATGCCTGAACCTTTTGTGCCATATCCTACTGCTTTCATCAGCATGGGTAAGCAGTAATGAAGATTCTGGTTCAATAAATTCAGAAAATGTGTAGAGTCTAGATTGATGATTTACCTCACTAGTAGAAACCCTGGAATTGGTTTGCATGTCATATATATCCACTACATCAGGTGTGAATATAAATCTCCTTCTAGTGCTGGAGTTTGTCATCTGATACATGAAGAGAAGATTAACATAAAGTTTGGGAATGTGTACCACATTCTCGAAGCTTTCGTTTGTGAGTTAAATCCTTCCTTTGTTGGTGACCTCGACTGGAGAGTTGACCCCCATCAGAATAGGAGGACCTTTACATGTATCCAATGAAGAATAAACTTCTTTTGTGGTATCCATGTGGTGTGATGCTCCTGAATCTATGAGCGAAGCACCAGGAGAGGAGTTGATGGAAATCAAAGCATGGCTAGAATTCCCTTTCTTGGGATTCTAATCTTTGGGATTCTTCTTCTTGGCACTCCGTGGCATGCGATCTTCAAGGTTGTTTTGAAAAATTATTTGGGTCATTCGATCTATCTGTTTATGCATACATGCGGATTCTGGATGGAATCCTTTATGGAAGTAAGTGCATTTCTCCCTTTTTCTTCCCTTTCCACCTTTGGATCCAGAGGCATTGTTGAAGGGTTTTGAGTACCCTTCCTTCTTTGGATTTGCATGTTCTTTCCTTTTGTATTTGTCTTTATATTTTTGATATTGATGATCACTACCATATTGCACAGTAAGTGCATGCACCTTTGGGCCTTTGATTTTTCCCATATTGATGAGCTTGTTCTGCTCTTGTGTTAGAGACTCGATAAAGGCCTCAAGAGAGGGCATTGTCCAGGTGGATCCAGAGGTGAACCTAATTGAATGAAATGTGGATACAAACATTGAGTATTCTAGACCAAGTTTGGAGAGAATGTGTAGAAGCATTTGTTTATCCTCCTTATATTTATCAACCCTGTAAGCCTTGAGTTGCGAAAAAAAATCCTTATATTTGGTAAATAAATCTTGGATATTGTCGAAGGTTTTTGGATCCAATGTGTAAAATTTCACCTAGAGAATTTGTCCCCTCATATCCTCCTATTTTCCAAAAATCCCTTCCATGGTGGTCCAGGATTCATTGGGGGTTTTACATGAGGATATGTGAAAAAGGAGTTCATGAGAAATGAGACTGCAAATTGTTCCAGACTCTTCATCCATTCGATTTAGATACTTGGATTTTTCTATGCTTGATGTTGGTTCTGTCTCTATTTTCATGGTTAACTGGTATAATCCTCTTCTTTGAAGATGCATGATTATCTTCTCCTTCCATGCAAATAAATTTTACGGTGTAAGAATTAATTCTTTTGGAAATTCCATTTTTCCGTTGTCTTCAATATTCCATACCTGCAAAAATAATTTGGTGTGTCTTTTCCCTAGTAGTTTGTTGGCTTTGATACCAGGTAAATGTGTTGATCCTTCAAATAATATATCTAGCTGGGAATTGACATACATAGTTGTAGAGAAAATAGAATAAAAGAGAAGCATGAGAGAAAGAATGGAAGCATTCTCATTAACCAAATGAATGAATAATAATTTACACATGATATACTCTGTATAACTCAACCAATGCGCATTCGAGGAGAATCCAATGTGCCACAGTGGTGGTCTAGAGTGATCTGTACATGCACCAACAGTTACGAGTGTAAACTACCACCTAGTCTAGTCTCTGGGCAGTTACGGGAGTGAACTTCCACCTAGTTGAGTTAACTAGTCTATCAGTCTTTAGTTAACTGACTCAAACATAGTGAAGTGATCCGAAAAAAGATTTTACATGACAATGGTTGAGTTATTATGCATGTGTTCATTAACCAATTAAGGAAGCTTAAAGAAAGAGGAAGAATATATGAGAAGTTATCACAACCAAATAAACATGTACAGAACTGAAATGAAGCAATAAACAACAACAAACCATAAAACCAATGTGATAATGAAGTTCGAAAATATCGTCTACGTCTCCGGGCCTTTGTTTGACTGGGTGAGGCTTTCTTATTTCTGTTCAAATCTCAGTAAGTACATCAAAATAGTTCCAAAAGGCTACATGACTAATCTGGTTTTGTTCTCCTAGATCTCTAGAACCCAATAGAATAAATGACACTCAAAATGGATGACCGGAGCTCCCAGAAATGGCCGGAAAAGGTGTGCTCCTCAACAATTTCCCTGCATAAAAATGGCTTTGGCTTGGCTTTCCTTCAACATAAATCTTCTCTAAATCTCCTCCCATGGCCTCAATAAGGCATGGTTTATATATATCTAAAGTTGGTTATCATCCCCCAACTTCCTCCCAAGATCTGGCCTAAAAAAGGGCCCAATATCCCGCCAATATTGGCCAAAAATCTTCAATAACATGCATTAAATCAAATAAAATCCACTAAAATATGGTAAAAACCCACATTATGCATTAATAAATGGGATAATCCCCCCAATATGGGCACCCTCTCCCTAAATAGGGTCACATGGCATCCAGGTGGCCAAGCGCTAGCCCCTTAGCCTAAATCATAGGTCATATGGAAGAACATAATACGACTGCACCCCAACTTTCCTCCTGGGTTGTGGTCACCTCCCTAGGTATTATGGCTTTGGGTGCACCCTAATCTGTGGCCCCTCGCTCCTATAGTATAGCATCGAGTGCAAAAAGGTGTCAAAGGGATGAGTCCTATGGAGGACTCCTAGAAACCAAGGGCTATGCCCACTCATTGTGCCAACCATTTAAGGATTAGTGCCTGTGGTTATATGTAAAGGTCCACGACCCGAGGCTAGGTCTAGGCCCCAACCCTTCCCCCCATCTGCATTACCTTTCAATACATCTTAAATACACATTTTTCCATATATATAATAAGACTCATCTGAGGGTGGCCCGACTAGCCCAACTTTTCCAAGGTGTTGTTGGGAAATAATACCCTACGGACTAACAAGCTAGGGCTAGGCTTGCATGCAGATTTTGACCTTTAAGAAATGACCTTTTAACGTACCACCCAAAACTTAAACCCCTCTTTCAAGACACATACATGGAAAGAAGCTACTAACCTTTTTACTGATGTTTGGTGTAGATCCTCCGTTGTGCTTCTTGACTGTTTGCTCGTGCGGCTCCTTCCAAAGTTAACCTGCAATCAAGACAAAACACTACGCATGCATGCTATTTTTCTACTTGAGGGTTAGAAATTAAGTATAAATTACATAAATCACATATAACTCATGCATTGGGATGGGAAAAGTATTCTTTTATTAATCTCAAGATGAATCAACTTACAATAATGATAGAGACTGGCCACCACTCCTTGATCCTGATCCTGGGCTCCTCCTCT
>JASDQU011400770.1:113372-135603 GCA_032191745.1 Picea mariana
CATTCCATTCATCATCCAATCATCTTTCTGCACGTCAACAGTTTTCACACGTAATATGTCCTTCACCTTACCCTCTCACACTTTAAACGACCTGTTGTCCATTTATGACTGGCCACATACCCGTTGTTCATTTCACCTGTCCTTTTTCACCCAACGGATACCCGTTCACTCAAATTCAACCCCATTTCGGTCAGTTCCCATTCCACTCACACTCCCTGCATATTAGAGACTCATTTTCCTTCGCCTCTGCAACACCTCATCCAACCAGAGTTTTTTCCTACTAACATGTGTTCAGTGTGCAGGTATCGGTGGAAATCAATGGCGCCCAAAAGAAAAAAGTCAAATGCGAAGGAAAATCCTTTTCTCCCACCTCCAGTCGATCTCGACCGGATCCCGTTAGCAGAGAAAGACTACTTGATTTGAGAAACCAGGTCCGATTTTGATTTTTCTGAGCTACAATCATGATTTAAAGACACCTTCATCGATCAAAGCGATGAAATTGGGCTCTGGCAGTCAAATTTCCCCCTTTATCTTTTTCCCCATATCTATCATTTCCCCGAATCTGCTCTCAAATGCCAAGCCCACTACCTCCCTGATTAGAGAACCATAGTGTCTTCGGTCAGAGAAACCTTTTTCCTAATTACACCCAAGGCCATCGATCAAATGATGTAGGTACCTAGAGCCGAACCCCGTTCTCTCCTTACACTTGAAATTTTGACAGAAATGTATCAGAACTTATCATTTCCCCAAAGAGCGCAAATCTTTGAGCTTTTCCTCCCTCAAGACACCCAATTCCCTAAAAAGAATCCTCCCTACCATTCTTCCATATTTTCCGAAAAGGGAAACCAGATTATCTCCACACTGTGTTGCTTTATCGGTTACTTCTCAAATGAATAGGTGGATGAACCTATCTTAGGTTTCTTGTCCATTTTCTCTGCTGAAGAGAAAGTTGCCACCCATTTCGATTACCGCGGTTTCTTGGCCGAGAACCTGCACGACCAGCTGGCAAATTTCCCTACAGAAGGCATGTTCTGGTATTCTTCAATACTGGCCTACATGTTCATGTTCTATCAAGCAGACAAATTTTCCTTTCACATGCAGAAGATGGACAAGGAAGGAAAACCTGAAACAGTCACTTTATGGATGTCGTTGCTCAGGAGAAACTCCATTGAGTTCACTTTTAAACAATTCATTGAGTTGTTTTATCACCCAGTTGTATGCATGCTTAGTGGAAGACCTGAGCCGAGGATAAATGAGGAGATCCAAAGAGTTCTGTACCTTTCATATCTCGCAAAGAATGGGGACTAGTTTTTATACCAGAATCACTCAGAAATCAGAGTGTATGGGTGTGAACTAGCTCCATACAAGTTGCCCAAGGACGTGCTTGTTCAAATATTTTCACTGGAGTATATTCATCATATGATAAACTCAGATGACATCCATTTTGTGTCTCTGAAGAAAAAATAGTAGATGAGGATCAAAGGGAAAATAGGACCATTTATCTACAACAGTCAAGCTGCTAGGAAAGAGGCAGATAAAATATTGAAGGAAATGAAATTCAACACCAGTTTCATTTGGATATATGACCCCAGTGGGATCATTGTAGAGATGAGATCCAAGAACAAAATTTCACCTTATGCTCACACCCTCAAACCAGAAATTGAAAAGTATGTGAAACAGACAGAGTGGGAAGCAAACACTCTGGTAGATACAGAGCCACAGGAATCTCCTTCAGTCTCTTTTTCACTGACTAAGACTCCATAGGTACCCAAGGAAAAAAGGCCAAGATAGGATGATTCACCTTCAATCATTGAGGTATCAGCAGAAGATTTTCAGGTATACAACAAGAAATCCAAAACCACTCATGCTACTCACATGTCTGGTGAGGAAGAGCCCTACTCTGCCACAGTGATTGAAAGAAGATAGCAGATGGTGTCAACTTCGTCTTCAAAGAATCAGACATATATAGTTGTGACCACCCAAACTCCACAAGGATCTATACCTCTGAGCATTTTTGAAAAATATGAAATGATTAAAAAGAATATTCAGACGCTAACCAATAGCACCTACTCTCAGTTTTGGAAGCAAACTTCCACAACACAACATCGATTGTTGTCATCCTTTGACACAGAGAAAGGAAGAATGCATCTAGCATTTCTGCAAGCACAGGTGTCTCAACCCAAAGAGATCACTGATTACAAGAGGTCAACTATCGTTTTTGACACCAAACAAGTCCATCCAGCTGACCAGATGGACTTGCACAGAAAGACTGGAGAAATGGTTTTCTCCACATTGGCACATGCTTCCTCTACAGCATCAAAGTTACAGGTGTATTTAAGCAATGTTCAGACCCAATTGAAGTTGGAAAATATATCCTCTTTTGCAAAGGATAACAGAATAAAATCCTTAGAGGAGTTGGTGCTCAAGATTGGGTATGATCCCTCGAATGTAAAAGTAGCAGAGGAAATTTTGAAGAAAAAGAATGTTGATATTGCATCTTTGAGAAAGCAACTGAAATTTCCACCAACAGAGGATTCACAAGCTAAATAAATAGCCGAGGAAAAAAATGCGAAAGAAGAATTGTTGAAACTTATCATGCAGCAGAACGCACAGCTCAGGGAAATGGAGGCAGAGTTGGAAAAGTTATTGAAAGAGAAGGAACAATCAACTTCGATGGAAGTCATTCCATTGAGTTCAGTTCCCATCGTAGAAGTCAGTACAAAAGTTGTGCCAACAACCACTACAATAGAAATTCCATCAGCAACTCCATTGACAGCACTGGAAAAAACTGCGGAGCTAGCAAATTCCATGGAGGAAATGACTCTGTAGGGAACAGAGATCAATAGGATGAAAATGGAGATTGATATTCTACAGGAACTCAAGTCTTCTTTCCAAACAAGAAACAATATTGAGAGAGAAGTATCAGAGAAACTCAAGAAGGAAATACAACAGCTTCATAAACAAACCGTGGCAGGTAAGACATTAGCAGAGGCTAAGAAAAATATATGGACATATATCTCGAAATCCATAAATGAAATTTGTCCCATGGTGCAAATCATGTTCGAGCAACATGATTTGGTGTTAAAGAGTAGGCAGGCCATTGATAGGACAAGAATAGAGTTGGGTGAGATGCCCTTGACAGCCAACGAGATCATCAAGTTTTTGAATTCAAACACCAAGGAAGAGCTTGGAGACCTAAAAGTTAAAGACAGGACAGAAACTATCCTTGAAGTCAAAAGAGTGTTGACCGAGGATTAATGTTGCAGTTGGAGGAGAAAGCTCAGAACATGGGCATTGAGATTCAGAGATTTTTTAGCAAGATTGAGGCCTTACAGAAAAAGGGCCTTACTGGTTTACTTATCCTAAATGATAAATTGATGACTTTCTCAGATTATAAGCAAAAGATTGCCACCATGTCCAAAGACAGTTCCAAGTTTTCAAGGATACGGGGTAGCATCACAGGCAAAGCATTCTTGGACTTTGCAACCTGACCTCAGCATACAGCATGAAGTCTAGTACATGTTCCTCACCAAGCCGACTTTTTCTAAGTATATTGAGATGGAGGAAGTCTACCACCGGCTATTGAAAGTTACCATCCCCAGTACACAGAGATGGGATGAGTTGTGTGAATTGATCGAATAAAGATAAAGATTTTGTCCAAGTCAACATCCAATGCAGTCAAAGTCATATGAATGACTCACCAACGAGCTTCCCTAAGATCAACATGAGAGATTAGACACATCATCATCAGTTCCCATATTTTTGCATCTTGTTATCTAGATAGTTAAAAATAGCATCTACCATAACCTGATCATTGATGACAGGATCGTCTGTAATCTTTATTATAAATACTTCAAACTTTGAAGTTCTGAGGGTTTATTTTTATGCCCGAGCAAGTTGTAATCTATATTCTTTTCAAAGAGAGCATTCCAGTAATACAAGGAGATGTTTCACAGGGTTCCTGCATGTTAATTGCTGGTGAAGTTTTATCTATCTTCGTAAAAGTTTTATTTCTCAGTTATCATGTTGTTTTCTAATCTAATCTCTAAAAGAAGTTAAAGTTGTAGAATTTGCCATTGCGTACTCTGTTCTTAATATTTTACAAATTTATATGTTTTCTTTCTGATGTTACAATAAAAAAATTCTTAATTGCTTCTTTGTTTTAACGGATATCTCACCTTTTCTTCAAATCCATCATTTTATTCCTAAAAGGATCCAACAATTGCATTTCCTTGCCCTGTAAAATGAATCTTTTAAAAGATGTCCTCTGATCTCCTTTTTCTGAAACAGACCCCATATCCCAATGGAAGCATAAATAACATTCAGCCAGTCTATTTAAAAAACACAAACAACTTGGTATTATTCTTTATAACTAGCCTAAAATCTGAAAAATCCAAACAAATATAAATCTTACAAAGAGACCCCTCTCTGAAACTGGCAGGGCTAGATCCCAGTTTCGAAGTGGTTGGTTAAGGTTACCTCTTGTAAATTCTTTCTGCCCTTTATACAAAATTTGGGAATTTACAGAGTGATAACATAATTGGCGACCATACTGGGGAATCTGAATAGGTTTCCAACCCTATGATCTCTTTTTCTATACAAAGAAAACCTTATTTTTGAACAAGTCATAAAATCTAACTATATTAAGAGATAATGTTCAAAGGTTGTTAAGATTTGTATATAATTGATTTAAGTTTTTATTAAAAGAAAATAAAATAAAAATTTGGAATTCTGGCTCCCAAAAGAAACTTTACCAAATCTCATCCAGATCCATAACCTGTCACTGCAATAGACAATCCCGAGAAAATACTAAAAAAGAAAATCGTTAAGGAAGGTTCAGGAAGTCACAATCCCCTTCACAGATCTCCTTCCCTCCCAGAGAAATTGGTTTCCCTTCAGGATCTTGAGTTTGACATCCCTTTTGAACAAATCCTTTTTAGAACAAAATCAGACAACTTTGTAAGTGAAATTGTGTTGGATCAAACCATCCTGCAACCTGAGACTCCTAAAATTCTCTCACCCAGGGCAGACGTTGATAAACTTTTTCTCTAGGAATTCGATAAATTAGAAGATTTGGTAGCTAATCTTGATCAAGCTCTAGATAGGGCTCATTTCAAGAAGTCGGTCAAACTTTCTTCCTTAACGATTGTTGCAGCCTTGGTGAAACCCCAAACAATTCACTCTGCACCTCCTAGCCCTTCGTCCTCCACTGCATCTATTACATCTCCTCCAGTCATACAGGTTACTGTTCAAACTCATTCACCAGCTATGGCTGCAACATATGCTCCCTTGGTGTTGTCTGATCCTTTGCATGCCATGCCTCAAGATTATCAAACTAGACTCCCTCAGTATGACAGTACTGATTCTATTAACGCACAACAACATGTTGACAAAATGAATGATTACTTTGATCTGCATGAAGTGGATGAAACTGATGTACAAATGAGATTATTTGCACAAATCTTGACTAGAGAAGTTAAAAAGTGCTTTAAAGCCTTACGTCCTGCTTCGATAAATGATCTTTCTACTTTTCACATAATTTTTCTGGATAGATGGGAGGTTAAGAAAAATCCACTCCAGATATTATCAGAGTATGAGAACATCAAGAGAAATAAGGGAGAAACAGTGTAGGATTACTGCACCAGGTTCAATAATCTTTACAATGCCATCCTTGCTGATATAAAACCCCCTCAAGGTTTGGCACTTATTAAGTTTCTAGATGGATTTGACACTGATATGTCATATCAGTTAAGGGAAAGAAATCCATCTACTCTGGAAGACATGCAAAAAATCACAGTAAGCATGGAGGCTAATCTACTAGCTAGAAGGGCCAGACAGAGAATAGACAGGAGGGTCACAATCAAAGAGGAACCTTCCACATCCTCTTCAGATGCCAAATTAGACTCTTTAGCTAGAGCGATGGAGAGAATGATGGAGAGACTTACTATAACTAAAATAAATCCCCCCAGGGATAACTAAGCTGCTCCTCCAATCCAAAACCCAAATTTCATAAGAAATCCACCCCAAATCAGGCAGCGAGATCCTAGAGATCAAAGAGAACAGAGGGGACCAGATCAGCAGATCAGACCACCCCTCCAAGAGAATTATGCTGATGATGGGGAGGAAGTACTCGAGGAATTTGATGACACTCACATAAACCTCATGGGTGTTCATGATGATGAATCCATTTTCCTCACCCAAGAAGAGCACGAGATGTTCCTTCTTTCATGAACAGAGGCAAATGAGGAAGCGGATAAAATAGAACAGGAGGCTTTCGAAAATTCTATTATGGAGGTACGTAGGCAATATAACTTGAGGAGAAAGAAAGCGAATGACAACCCTCCAAAAAAGACTATTGAAACAAAGAAATTATTCGAAACTAAGAAAACCTCAAAAAACCCTCCCAAGAAGATCCTTGAGAGAAATAATGTCGAAGCTTCCACACCAAAGTCTCCAAAGATTCTACAAAGAGAAAATCAGACTGAAGTTTCATCAATTGGTCAAACAAGCCAACCAAGGACATCTGGCCATAGAATTCCAATAGATAAACCTGAAGTACAGACCTTAAGTAAGGTCTCAACTATGTTCATCCTTGAAGGGGGATTAGCTAAATTGAAAATCCCCATTCCCGTCTCAGAATTAATGAACAAAAATGCTTACAGGTCGCGGGTGATTAAAGCTTTAAGCATCGAACTTGAAATAGGTACTAAGGCATTGGATGTGGGATCTGCAAATCATTCAGACACAGTAAATATTGTTGATGACCGACCAAAGCTCCTTTTTGGACCTAAAGTAGATGGTCAGACTGATAATGGAGATATCACACCTTTTTACATCAGCCTAAACATCCATGACTTGATATTACACAACGCTATGTTGGATTCGGGTGCCTCTCACAACCTTATGCCTAAGGCAGTAATGGAAAAGTTGGGACTTGAAGTCACCAGACCATACAAGGATTTACATTCTTTTTATTCCAGCAAGGTTAAATGTATAGGCCCAAATTCCGACCAAGAGTATGGTAATGGATATAGTAGTTGCGGACATTCCCCCAAAGTACAGTATGTTACTATCAAGGTCATGGGGAGCCAAGATGAAAGGAACTATGTAGCTAGATATGTCTTATGCTATTGTTCCAGTCTTTGGACAACAAAGAAGACTTTACAGGTAAACTTTGATGAGAACAACTATATGTATGCATGTTCCCAACTTGACACTTGTCATGTTGAGAACAACTTTGGCCCACTTGTCCCCATCCTTATAACTTAGGATAAAATAATTATCCATACTTTATACTTTAAGGAATATTAATATAATATGTTTTTTTGGCTTAAGCTCCCTAGCTTAGCCCCTTATCCTTAAGTTTTAGCCCCCTTTCCCTAACTAGTGGAGTTTAGTCCCCCATACTTTTTTACATGGTTGGTCTTCCGCAGTGATGTGTTTTTAATTAATATTTTCAAGTGATTACATTTACATTTACATTAAAAATATAATGTGTTCTCTACATCCTAGCTCACCAGCCTCAAAACACAACATATACACAAAGGATCTTTGGCCTCAAAATTGCGCGCACTTAATTTTGTTGCGCACAGTATCCTAGAATGTGCACACTTCATCATTTTAGTGCACAATACATGTGCACACTATAGAAGGGAAGGTGCATGCAAAATGATATCAAAGAGCTCACCAACTTAAGTACATTTGCATTTTCATTTACAATTGGGGTTCAGCCTAGAGGTATTACACCTTGTACCTACTCACATGTCTATCTACTACCTTCTTGGTCTTGTAGACCCATCTGCATATGATAAGATTCGTATATAAAGAAGTGGAACCAGATCCCAAGTATGGTTCTTGAGGAGAGATTTATACTCCTCCTACATAACAGCTTCCTAGAAGGGATTCCCTGCAGCCTTTGCATAGGTCTGTGGGTCTAAAGCTAGAACCATGTAGCAATGCATGGGAATCACTGGTTCAATAGTTGTGAGTGGATGAGGAGGATCCTCAAACTAATACCTTGTCCTCCTATGATTCTTTGGATCCCCCACAAGGTCACATGTTTCCTGTAGGGTGGTTTGTGCCCACTTGGGCATCTGCATGCTCATGATCTACATGCTCATCATATTATAAATCATATTTGAACCATGATTTGAATGAGTGGACTCATCATCTCTGATGTCTTTTGCAAGTGGAATTGCAGAGTTCTATGCATGTGGCTCCAATGGTGCATGCAAGGGACTTTCCTCAAACTAGACACTTTGCTCAATAATGAGCTTGTTTGTTAAGGGATCTGTTAGATTTAAACCCTTCACACTACCGGGATATCCCATGAAGATGCATGTGGTGCTTTGAGGATCTATTTATTTCCTCTCTTCAGAGGGTATGTGGGCCCATGGACGTGATCCAAATATTAGGAAGTGGGTGACTTCTGGTTTGATGTCGCTTTATGCCTCAAAGGGATTCCTATCCTTGACAGATATTCGGGGAGATCTATTCTGAATTTAGTTAGCATAGTTAAGTGCCTCATCCCAAAGCTTGGAAGGAAGAGACATTGCATGCAACATGCAAGTGGCCATCTCTTTGAGGGATCTTTTCTTCCTCTCAGCTACTTCATTTTACTATGGAGTGTATGGTATTGTATGATGCAGTTGTATAATAATAATAATAATAATAATAAACTTTTTTTAAGGTCACGTCCAAGCCAGACACCAAATTGGTGTATGATACCCCTTTTTTTTTGGAACAAGGGACCCCTTCCACACAGTGATTTGAATGCTAAAGTCTACACAGGCATACATACCCTACCCCCCTCTGGATTTGAACCTATGATCTCCAAGGAGGAAACAAATGTTCTTAACCATTAGGACCCATACATGCCTATGAAAAAATATGTTGGACATATCGATTCACATATTCCCCCCATTGTATGTGTGAAGGATCTTGATCTTCCTCCTCGATTGAGTCTCTACATGAGCTTTGAAGTATTTGAGATGCTCAAAAACTTTGGAATCTTTCTTGAGAAAATATACCCAAGTGTATCATAAGAAATCATCAATAAATGTAAGCATGTACCTCACCTTTTTGATGGACAGATGCAGAAAGGGTCCCAAACTTCTCTTGAGGATGTTTTCTAAGAATGCAACCTTGAAAAACTCGTTTAGAAACGTGTATTTCAGGAAAGCATGTGACCATTCCCTGTTGGCTAATTTTTTCCATGTATTTGAAGTTTAGATGACCAAATATCTCATGCAAAAGTATACTATCATTATCATCATGCGTCAGTAGTAAAGCAGAAGCAGATTTAGCAATAAACTTACTAAATGTACAAAAACGATACTGGTTATTTACCTCACCAACAACAATATTTAAGTTATCATGCATGTCATATATGGTTACAGGATCAGGTGTGAATTCCACCCTTTTTCTTATTCCAGAATGTGCTATCTGATAAACAGAGAGTAGATTCACAAAGAGTTTTAGAACATGAAATATGTTCTAAAAACTTCCATGTTGGAGTTCTACTCTCCCTTGTCCAATGAACTCTACTAGATTATCATCACCCATGAGGGTGGGAGGACCTGTTTATGTTGTAATAGAAGATAAAACATTTTTTGAGGTTGTCATATGACGGGATGCACCTAAATCATGGATCCATGCATTGGGAGAATAATTAATAGCAATTAAAGCATGATAATTACCTCTTTTGTCTGGTGATTGGTCTCCTGGCTTCTTCTTAGCATTCTCGGGAATGCAATCTTCGATATTATTCTGTTGAAGCACCTTTTCCATGAGATCTATTGTCTTTTCATGCATGATGATTTAGGATGGTAGTCGTGGTTGCATTGAATTCATATTGACTTCCATTTCTTTCCCTTTCCACCTTTGGAGATGGAGGAATCATCAAGGGTTTGGAATTGCCTTCCTTCTTGTGTTCAGAATGTGCCTTTCCCTTTCCTTTCTACTTGGACTTTGGATTGAGTCTGTTGCTACTCTCATGCGCAGCAAATGCATGTGCATTGGAACCCTTGATTGTCCCCATTTTGATGAGCTTATCTTTCTCATGCATTAAGGACTCAATAAATTGATCCAATGTCAGAATTTTCCATGTTGCTACTAAATTGAATCTCACTGTATGGAATGTTGATACAAACATAGCATACTCCAGAACAAGTTTTTCCAAAATAGAAAGAAACCGATTGTTTTGATTTGATTTGTCAATACCACATCCCTTTAGATGAAGAAGAAGGGACTTGAACTTTGTGAAGAAGTCTTGGATGTTATCAAAGCTTCTTGATCCAAGGAATTCAAACTCTAGCTCGAGCATGTGGCCTCTCATTTAATCATGTTTTCCAAGGAGATCCTCCAATTTTGTCCAAATCTCATCTGGAGTAGTACAAGCTTCAATGTGAAACAATATATCAAGGGACATTGACATGCAGATAAGGCCATAGGCCTCATCCATGCAGTTGAGATACATGTTTTTATTGATAGTTGATGTTGGCTCAACCTCTGTAGTCATTTTTATTTGGTACAAGCCTCTACATCTGAGATGATGTATAATTTTTAGCTTCCACTTGAAATAGTTATGTGGCATGAGAACAATTTCTGGAAAAAACTCCATTTGTTTTTACTACATCTTCCTCCTGAACCTGCAAATAAAATTCTTATGTGCTTTCTCCTAGTAGCAAAGCTCTGATACCATGTGAATTTTCATGGAAACTTGTCACAAAGTTCCTAGATAGTAGAAAAATCACACAAAGCTTGCGAGAGAGAAAACAGAAAGAGAGAGAAGCTTGAGAATTACCTAGGTGAGTATTTAATATGTCCAATGGTAATCCTTTTCTTACCAACCATTTTAGATCAAGATATGTATGGGCCATTCAATTGGTAAGCAGGTTATATGGTGAAAAGGTTTTGAGTCATATGAAAGTTGCCTAGGTGCCTATTATTTATGAGATCGCTAAAAGAGGAAATATTTTTAATTGAACAACAATTTTATCTAATTCAATGGTAGAAGCAATTGGAAGGGTTGAGTTTAATACACTAACAGGGGATCCAGAATTATATATGTCCTCTTATTTGTTAGATGTAATCTATTCTTACCATGCATAAGTGTCATCCACTAGTATAACTAAGGTGTAACTGAATCTGAACTGAAGATGTAAAGCACCATATTTTCTAGGTGCCCTAATTTTTAGGGAAAACCATGCATAAGTGTCATTCACTAGTACAATTGAGGTGTAACTGAATCTGAACTGAATAAGCAAAGCACCCTATTTTGTAGTTGCCCTAATTTTTAGGGGAAAATTCTCAAGAGAGAATATTCTCATCTATCGAAGCACCCTCAACATTAGACTATCAACCTTAGGGAAAGAATTACCTAGGTGAGTGTGTAATATCTCTAACAGTAATCCTTTTCTTACCAGCCATTTTAGATCAAGATATGTATGGGTCATTCAATTGGTAAGCAGTTTATATGGTGAAAATGTTTTGAGTCATATGAAATTTTCCTAGGTTCCTATGATTTATGATATCACTAAAAGATGAAAGATTTTTAATTGAGAAACAATTTTATCTAATTCATTGGTAGAAGCAATTGGAAGGGTTAAGTTTAATACACTAACAAGGGCTCTAGAATTCTATATGTCATCTTATTTGTTAGATGCAATCTATGCTTGCAATTATTGGATAGGAACGAGATGGTCTTGGTCACATGAGTAACCACCTATTCATGTTTATTTTAAGGATTTATGGAATCATAAATATAAGCATCACTTTTCTCTCATTTGTTATTGTTTTTTGGTTCCATTATATGAACCCATATTCTATGTTCCCTACCCAATGATATCATCAAAAGTGGCTGAAATATTGAAGGACATTCGATATTGGTACCTAGATGAGCATTCCACTTATACCAAAGTCTATGGAACTCAAACACCTCATGCACTTCCTTCATATGTGCCTAATATATTACTCATTTAGGAAATAGGATACCAAACAACTTTACATTGTTCTAATGCTTTCCTAACCAAACATTAGAATAATTTATGCCCTACTTATCTAATGTACATAGGCATGTACGGGTTGAAAAACTCTACCTGGGGAAAAATTGAAAGAGAAAAGATGAATAAATATCATTTACCATTAGAAAGGTTTCAAATTCATGACCCCTTGAACATTGTGGATGATCACAAGTCATAAATGAGAATTAATTCCCCCTGCATGCATGAAAAAAATGAGGTAAATGAATCCAAAAGGAGAGCACTTACCTTTGAATAAGTCTTGAACAAACTTCAGGCTTAAGAAAAGGAAAAGGAAAAGAAGAAAAAGGAAGAAGTTGAAATCATGGATGTTGAAAAATTGGCCCTCCAAGAGAAGAGGAAAGAGAAAGAGAAGAAATATAGAAGATTTTAAAAAATCCAAAGCTAAAGCAAAGGCTAAGAAGAAAGAAAAAACATAAGAAAAAATTTTGAAGAAGGAAGAACTAGACAAGAATAAGGAATCCAATGCCAAGGCGAAGGTAGAAGTTGAAGCAGAAAGGAATAAAAAAAACATAAGCTAAGAAAAAAAAGGAAGATGAAGTAGACTGCAAGTTGAAGCAAAGTCAAAAATAAATCAAGACCTAGAAGTTGAGATACTAAAGAAGGAATCTAAAGCTAAAGGTCATGTTGAATTTGAAGAAAAAGAAGAGAAAAGAGAAGAACGGTTCAAAAAGGGAGTTGAAACCAAGGAAGAAGAACAATGGAGAATTCAAGAAGAAATAGAGAAGAAGGTTGAGATTGATGTCGGGGTAGAAAAGAGAAGACAAAAGGATGAAGTATATGTTGAGGGGGTCATATTCCCTTTAACTCAACAGTAGGAATCACACCTGGAGACGAGGCCCAATTAGACTCTTCTTCATTTGGAATAGTGTGATTCTTCATATTAATGGTTCAACAATTGTTCGATGGGCATTAAGATTCTATTAGTTTTATTCACTTGGTATTTTCTATTTTTGGGACAGGTTTTCTAATGATATTATAGTAGGTGATTATAAATGGGTGGATTACAAAATTAATTATGTCAACTGATATGTCTAAAGAGAACTTGTAGAATAAAATAGTCTTTCTTAAAGGAACTAAAGTAACAAATAGCAAATTTATTGATACATATATCTTCTTTGGAAATAATTCTTTGAAAATACTATATAGTAGTCACCGCACATGTATGAAATAGATTTCTTAAAGGCTTGTCAGTTATAAAGAATTAAATCCATATTTTCTAATTGTGATAGATAAAACCTTGAAATACATTGACATGCATATTTAAACAAGAAGATGAGAAATCGATATGGAAAACATTCATTTACAACAAAACTTGGTCACTGAATATCTTACTAGACATCGATACAAGATGATCCATTGTAGAACAATCCATAATGCAAACATAGATCACAGAATTGGTTTTGAAATCAATTCCAAGTTGTAGTGGAGCTTCAATATTAACTATCGAAATAATTCTTGAATACAATAAACAACAAAATTGATTGACTGCAAAAAGGTCCTTTATATCTAGAAAACTCGTTTATTTATACAAATTAAAACTCAAGAAAATTGCCACCTCATTGACTTAAAATAGGTAAATATCAGTTCGAGTCATGATGAGTCAGGCAATCTGGGGGTTTTTAAGCTTCCATGTCCATCTACATAGTCGGTCCATTCCCTGAAGAGTCGAGTGCAACTTTCAGGGAATAGAAACTTGTGTTGGTCCATTGGAATACTTACCTTGTGCTTGTTGTCGTGGAATCGGAGGGTGTACTTCTTCATTATGTTAGTTAATCATTTCATTCGATTAATGACCTTGACCTGGAAGACAACGTATATTTTCATGTGCCCCATTTCCATAGAAACAATTTTCTGTATCTTTTCTTTTTACTCATCGGCCAACCGCTACAAGTTGGCTAACACCTCATCGATCGCCCAAAACTCAAAAGGAGAGCTTAAAATTGGCATTTGGGTACTTTCCATCGACTGATTAATCTTGTCCTAGACTCGAAATCAGCATTCCCATTCTTCATCAACTATGGCTTTGGGTTCATCCAAAATTTTGGGCCAATGTTTAGTTGTTGAGTTTATTTGAGCCATCCGCCCATCTGATAACAGTTCTATATGATAGTCCTCTACGCCCTTGTCTTTCTTCACTACTCGAATGAACTCAACTTTCTCTAAGGTTCCAACTCCCTTCCTGTCCCACCAATTTATATAGTTATAAGTTATCTCAAACATCAAGGAATCCTACTACATATCTACTTCCTTCATTATCAAATCTTCTTGCACCTTGATACATCTGTCATTTATTTCCAATAGGTCTACCTTAAATTTTGTTTCTCCCCCAACCTCTTGGTGGTATCGTACATGGTGCTTGAGAGAGGCTATTTCCACTCTTGCTTGCTCTAGTTCTCTTTCTTCCACCACTTCCTGATCATAAGAGGCATGAGAGATAGCTAAGAATTTTGAGTAGAGTTGGCTTGCCTTAGCCTTCTTAATATCTATGATGACTTCTGTTATTCTACTCAGCACACCACTATCTAATGTGACCTTCCTTTTTCTGTGATTTATTTTTACTATAGATCTCTGCTTTTTTTTCATAAGTGAAGATCTTTAAGTCATCCAGATCCTCAATTGGTTGAGGGATGGGTCGATATCCCCAAGACAATATGTTGTTTATACTCCAGGAGTATAAAAGTGCTCTGATACTAGGTCATGAGTAATTTCATTGGCGGGGAATCCCTTCCTATGTTATTTACTATATGATTGAGCTTCTTAGTATTTGTGACATTTTCTTGGGTATTTTCCTTGTTCTCCTTCCCTACATCCTCTCCTAGCATTGATGAGCCACATGGTAAACTTTCATTATGTTTCTCATTTTTCTCACCATCTTCTAGGGTTTGCTCGGAAGTGGTGTTGATTTCATGTTTTCCTTCTTATCCTGCTCTGTATCAGCTTCATTTGCTTCATTGTCATGATTATAATTGTGTTTCAACTCACCATTTATCCCAATTTCATTGTTCTTCTTGTCTTGTTTCTCACCACCCCGATTGCTTTCACCTTCCTGGTCATCTATAACTTTTCCTTTTCCTCCTAGTGAAGACACCTTGTGATTATGCCCATAAGGTGGCCTTTGCTTTGACTCATTTTTATTTGAAGAAGTTTCACCTTCTCCTTGGTGAGAGAGATCATTATTGCCTAATTGAGAGTCATCTTTCCATTTGCTTCCATTCTTCTCTTCATCTCCATATTTTTCCTCATTCCCACCTTTCTCACCTTCTTCATTCTTCTCCTTTGATGGGATTGATAGAGTTTCCTTGGAACTGGTGTTTTCATTGATGATGGGGACACAAAATTCTTCCCCTTTCTCTTCTTCTCCTATCAGGTTTATGATTTCACTAGTCTTCACCGTAGTAGTTGGTTTTCTTTTCTCTTCACCATTCTTTTGCTCCTTTTCTGCCTTTTCTTTCTCTAATCGCTCCAATTCTTCTTTCGTATGCCATCTCTCTGCTTCTTCTTGGATCCTCTTCATCTCATCAACCCATCCTTTCTCTTGTTGTAGCTTCAATTCCCATTCTTGTTGTCAGGACTTCTTCTCCTTATCTCTCTTTCTTTTTTCAATAAATTCAAGCTCCCTTTGCTTCTTTTCATCTTTCCTTCTATGTTCGGCAAGAGATTCATGTTATACCTCTTCCTACTCTTCTTTGATATTGATACACATTATTTTCGTCACCCCTATGACCATTAATGATGTACACCTATCCTTTGTCTTTAGAAGGATCAATGGCCTTAATCCCTGAAGAAGAATGAAGACACATTTTTCCAGAAAGATAAATTATATTTTCCTTTGTGAAAAACCTTATAAAGAAGGATGGTCACACCCTGCTCAACTTTGAGGGTGCGACGATATAGGATCGACGTAGGCTGCACCACAGTTTCCCGCGAGAACATCGCAGTTTTCTCAGTATTGAGGCTGCAATGATTTCCCATACAAAGGAAAAAGAGAATCTTCTCGGTGCTTCCAGAATAAGAAGCTTCGAGGGTGAGTTGGCCTCCGATCGGTTTGGATCTAAGTCGCATCCCTGATCTCATGGAATCATCCTAACCTCCCCACTCTATTATTTTCAGTTTATAAAAGGAGAGGAGTTCTCATGGGGAAAGTTAGCTTTGGAATGGTTAGACAATTTTTGGAACTTGTTACAGATATTCAACTAATGAGATATTAGTCTAGACAAGAGCTTGGATTAGCTTCAGCTATAGCTATTTCATATGGAGTGTTTGGGCCTATGTTGGCTTTGAGCTTTTATTTTTCAAGTTGAAATTGTGAGTGGCTTTCAAATCTACAACCTCAGGACCCATGGAGCATAAGTGTGTGGGAAGCAAGGGACTGTTGGAAGGGACCTTACAACATCAAGGCAATGGTTGTATTCTCCTTTTCATATTCTTAATACAGTAATATATTTCTTTCCCATAAAATTGTCTTTATTTTATTATATGATTCCTTGATCACATACATAGGTTTTGTTAAGTATACATTGTTTCTTTCACTTCGTTGGCTTATGTATTCTCATAGGTTCAGAATCCCATAATCCTTACGACGGAGTGAAGATGACGCTAGCGAGGACAAATGACATTTAAAAGGTATGTCATTTATCCCTTGTTAGTTAGTATGCTTGATAATTAAAACTTAGGGGAAATTTTATATTCTGCCTTGTTTTGTTCTAATTTCTTGTTGAAGTTAGGGAGATATGTCAGTGTCAGGACTTACCGATTTATCTGATAACAAAATTGGCGACCATACTAGGGAACATCCTCTTTTGGTATTTGCTTCCTTTTTGGTTTTTGTCTTGCCTGTTTTAGTTAATTTCATTCTCTAAGTCTTTGGGTGATCCATATTGACTCCCTGATCCTGAAATTTCATTAAGGAACTCTGTCCTCTTTTCACTTTTTCCTCATTTTTAGTCATCATCGCATCCTACTTTTGAAAACTAGAGCGACGACGTCACACTGTGTATTTCCCATTTCCTACGACGACCCTTGATAGTCTCATTGTGCTCTTCTGTAGCCTACGACGATTCCTGTAGAAATGTTTTCAAGTGGCAGTCAAAATTTTCCTCTTTTCCAAGATCTTAAATTTGGTTTTGGGGTGGATTTTTTAGTCTGGTTACAGTTTTCTTGACATCATCTTTTCTGCTTTTATCCATCTCTGTTTTTTTCTAGATTGATTCATTTTGAAAGATTTGATCTCTTGCTTTGAGTGTCTTTCAGTTACGAAGCATCTTTGTTTTTCTTTAGAATTATTTAGTGAAAGATCACTTCCTTTTCTGAATATTTTGTTTTAAAAGAAAAATTTTAGTTTGGGTTGCTTTTGTTTTGAAGTTCGCTATTTCTTTTAGTGTATCCTTGAAATAGAATCTTTAATTTCTTTCTTTGCATTAGATTGGGGGCATTTTTGCATTTGAAGTAGAGAAATTGCATGGTTTTTGGCATTTTTTGGTCTTGAATTCTTAAAACAATTTCCCCCTCATGGTCGGGAGAGCCAAGAATCATGTATTGGTGTATAGTCTCTTTGGCTCATTTATTGAAGATCTTGATATCAATGAGTTTAATAAAATTTTGGGACATTGTGCATCTGGGAATGATAAATGTTTTCTCCTTATTGTAATATAGCTTTCATCGAAGTGAAATATTTTCATTCTCATTTCTTTGCATTGTTTAGAGTCGGTCAAAACATCATTTAGTCCACGCCATTTTTCTCTTGAGTAACAACAGCCTTAAAAATAAAGCGCTTATAAAAATTGATTAGACATTTTTATATTTTTTGGTAGCAAACCTACATTAGATTAGTTGTAGGGATTTGGAATAGGTGTGAAAGATAATTTTCCAAATCTGCAAACAAACATAGAATATTGAGTTAGGGAGCGGTGAAATCCACTTATTGCATTTTGTCTTGGGAAGCCCTTCTCACATAAGGTTCAATTATGAGGTCACATTAGTGCCAGCAGAGTTACTAACCCTGCTTTGTTGGTCCTAGTGTAGTGATTGTGCATATTATTGGGGGTCACTTGAGAAGAAAATCTTGTGCGGACCTTCTTGATTCGATTTCAGGCTTAGATACCCTGCCTTTGCGTGTATATCAGATTGTTGATTGTTTCCCAAAGCATCATTGTTGTATTTGGTAACCTTAGTGGCCTTTCTCTTTAGGTTCTTTACATGAGGTGACGGTGAAGGGGAAAGTCTTCGTTGTACCTAGAATCGACGTTGGCCAAACTCACTCGGGATCCTTGGAGGGTGTACCCACGATTATGTGTGGGATATTGCACTAAGGCATAAGTGCGTTAAGAAGGTCCTCAACTTTTCCACCCGCTCTATCTCAACACTTTCCTACTTTGATCCTGCGACGTTGGATTTCATCACCAACTAGTGCATTCATTGTGAGAAAGTTTTGTTTGCTTGTTTGCTTCCTAGATTTTTAGCGTGTGATGTTTGTTTTCCCTTGTAGACTGTAGGTTGGATCTGTGTTTATATGGCGTTGGTACCCGGAACAACCAATAAATGAACCCCTGCCCTAGGGGAACCTTTTGTTTTTCCTTCTTATGGAAATGTTGGTCCTCCTTACATCGCTACTTTGAGCCTTACAGGTCTCAGGATTGGATTTTCGATGTGGTTTTTTTCTGCTCCAGTAATCCCAAATGCAGTGAGTGCTTCAATTATAAGCACTCCCCCCCAAGAGCATCAATCTCATGTTGATCCTTCGCCTTCTTCACGAGTAATATATTCTTCTCCTTCTTCACTTGCAAGGTCTTCTTCACTTCATCTTCTTCACCAAGTGAAAGCTCTAAATCTAGTAACCCGATGGATAAGAAGAAGAAGAAAAGGCATATTAAGAAGAAGAAAAATCAGCAAGGGTCTAAACTTCCAACAATTTCTGGACATGTTGGAAGACAACCAGTTACTGATTATCGTGATGGGAGTGTTGATGATCCTGAGACAACTCAAACACATAATCCCAAGTACCCTTGCAGGATTTGTAAGGGTATCCATCTTCTTAAGAATTTCCCTGGTCTATACAAGGTTATAAAAGCATGGTCTACACACCCCCACCAACCCATGTCGTCAGCCTCTGAACAACATGTTGATAACCTCCCGTCAACTATTCAAAATATAGTTGGGGAAGAAAAGTAGAGTCAAGTTCCCATGTAGGATATGCGGAGGGAGTCATCAAACTCACCTTTTCCCTCGTATGGATGAAGCCTCAAAATCACTGGAAGACATGACTATTTCCCAGCCTCAACTTTCGATTTCTTACCGTAATCTTTCTCTCAACCCACTTGTATTTGATGGGATGATCAATTTGGTCCCTTCGTTGGTCAGTATGGTTTATCATGTGGTTAATATGGTCATGTCCTTAGTTGAACCAGTTGACAAAGTGGTCGATCTGACCCCATCCTCAGTTGAACCCACTCTCCCGTTAGAGAGTGAAACCCAAGCGGTCGATCTATTTCCATCTTTCAACCCCATTCTCCCCTTGGAAAATGAAACCCAAGTGGTCGATCTAATACCTTCATTGGTCGATCATAATCTCCCACTATAGAGTAAACCTGATACTTCTCACATTTTTCTCGTTGATACATAATCTACCCTGCTGAGGGGCATTCCTCCTTCTCCCATGGAACCCCCTCCAAGTAACGAGGCCATCCTTTTTTATTGGGGTGCGCTAACTGGACCTCATATTTCCTCTCACATTCCTTTCAATATTACCGTAAAATGTTTTGGATGGGATGTTCCCAGACACTGATAGACGAAGGTGCGTACATTAGTATTGTGTCCTATATTTCTTGGCAAGCTTTAGGATATCCTTAGCTTGTGTCGGTTACCCAAAATCAATTACCTTTTAACAGAAGAACTAATCAACCTTTAGGGACCCTTCCTCAGTTTCCTGTAACTTTGCAAGGGAAAACTGTCTTTATTGATGTCATGGTAGTCCAAGACCCCTTGTATTTCTATTTACTCCTTGGGTGAGCTTATGTCTATGCCATGAAAGCTATTGTGTCCACTCTTTTTCATGTGATATTTTTCCCTCATGATGGAAGAATTGTGACTATCGATCAAATTTTGTTTGTTGGCCTTAACTTGACCATCAACTCAATGACCTCCCTAGATGGTTTATATATGCATATGATATCACCCCTGCCACGGGTCAATTATGTTGCGTTGTCTCCCATGCCTTTATATGTTGATGAAGATGAGCCTCTCATTGTAAGCTTAGTCTCTTATGACTTAGATCTGGTAGTTGACATGGTGATCTCTTCAATAGGGTCTTTAGAGCTTGATCTCCTTCCCCCGTTGCGACCCTCAACATGGTGTCCTTCTAGAGCATTGTTCTTCCATCTAGTGAAGATCTCTTGGAATCCATGACTGAGTTTTTTCCCTTGACATAGTGTCCTTCCATAGCATTGTCCTCTTGAAATCCATGATCAAGAAGAGAGTGTTGAGCATGGTTTTCTGATTTCAAGCTCATTAAAAAATAAAACCATCTTTGAGCATGGTTTTTTTATTTCAAGCTCATTAAAAAATGAAACCAGCTTTGAGCATGGTTTTCTGATTTCAAGCTCGTTAAAAAATGAAACCAGCTACGAGGATAGTTTTTGCGTCTCTGTGACAACCTCATTAAAAAATGAAAGAAACGTTATGAGCATAGTTCTTGTTTTTGTGTCAAACTCGATAAAAAATGAAACAGATCTTACAAGGATAGTTTTTGCGTCTATGTGACAACCTCATTAAAAAATGAAACAGAGGTCTAGGGATTGAACCTGGCGTCTCGAGCATAGTTTTTTCTTCTTTGTGGCAAGCTCATTAAAAAATGAAATAGATTTCACCCCTCTTCGATTGAGTCAAGTACTTCATTATGTATAGTATTTGAAGCTTCATTTCATCCTCCTATGTTGTTGGATGAAACGAATCTTGGGGGGAAATGCTTACAGTCGTTGGAATTCATGTTGAAGTTAATTCGCTAGCTTCTTAAGTTGGGGGAAAAGTACCAACCATCCCTGGATAATTCATTGGGAAGTCCCAAGCCTAGTTTTATTTGGTTCAATCTTGTGTAAAAATGAAAACACCTACCTCAAGTATAGTTTCCTCTGGTTCAATCTTGTGTAAAAATGAAACCAGGTCCAAGCATATTTTTGTTTAGTTTTTAATCTTGTGTAAAATCAAATCTATCCCAAGCTAAGTTTTGTTTTGTTTTAATCTTGCGTAAAAATGAAAACAATCTTGAGCTTAATCTTTGTTCTTTATCATGCTCATAAATACCTGAGAATCTAACTGAGTAAAATTTTATCACTTTTTTGAACTCGTAAAGTTTATAGGAAAAAGGAACCCCTTGGAGTTCTCTTTAAGCTCTTTTCAGACTCTCTAAACATGAAAATATTGTCGATCGACCTTGTTCTTTTCACACTCGTAAAATTATTTGAAGAAAACGTCTAATGAGCGGTAGATTATCTCTTTTTTGGTCTCGTCAGACTAATTTATGAAAAAGGACATGTTATTGGATAAATCCGTAAGTGCAGACACAAACCGATCTCCCTAGATCCACCTGGATCTAGAACAAAACAAGATAGAATGATACTCTTTCCCTAGATTTTAACTATTGAATATACTAAGAGATATGATTAAAGAACATACCTTATAATCGCTTCCTTTGATCTTTGTTGCTCCTTCTTCGCTCCAATGCTCTCGTACAGTTAAGATCAAATCAATACAAACCAATTGACGTGAAGGAAACATGAGCTATTCAACAGTTAATCTATGTATATGATCAAGGAGTTATACAATAAAGAGAAATTAATCTTTATGGGAAAGAAACACATTACTGTATTATATTGAATGTGAAAGAGAGATTACGATAGTTGCCTTGATGTCGTAAGGTCCCTTCCAACTGTCCTCCATTCCCCACACACTTCTTGCTCCAAGGATTCTGAGACCATAGATTTGATAGCTACTCTCAATCTATCTTGACAAAGCAAATCTCAAAGCCACTCTAATCAAGCCAAAGCTAACAAGCTCAAGAAACAAAAAATCTAACCCAAGCTCAAGCTAACTTTCTCCATGAGAACTCCTCTCCTTTTATAAGTTGAAGAAGATAAGGTGAGGAGGTTAGGATGATCCCACTAAATCATGAAAGTGAGTAAGATCCAAACCATTCG
>JASDQU011400771.1:25132-44462 GCA_032191745.1 Picea mariana
GCCTGGGGGACTATCTTCGAAACCAGGATTTTCCCCTGGAGAGGGGGGATATCCGTGATAAGTAGTGTAGTGGCGCTCTCAGGGAAATATCGAGGTAGTATTTCTTCAATTGGTGGAGCTTTGATATGGGGAGGGGACTCAATGATAGGAGTATTTTATCCGATGTCTGTTCCTTTAGAGGAAACTACACACACTTGTGTTGAAAAAGATGGGTTTAGGAACCGTGGCACTCCTTGATAAGAGCCCAGCATGGATGGGTCTTGGAATAATCTAGGGCCAATGTTGACAACTGGAAAATCATCCAGGATAACATGGACAAGGGGGAGGATGTTATCGATGTTGGTGGAATGGTTAGGCTCGTAATGTGTAAGTTGGTCGATGGTGACGATCTTCCCATTATGGGGGAACATCATCGTATGGAACACAGAAGAGGCGAACGCCTTCATAGCATACATGTAGTTGCATCCGAACAAGATATTGTAATCAAGTTGGGCATCAATAACTTCAATATCAATGAGGATGGTTTTTCCCCCAAGTTCTATGGGGACATTTGGCAAAACCCTACAGAAGATGTTGGTCAACTGTTGTAAGCTCAAAGGGTGATGGAAGAGGGTACTAGCTTAGGGGAGCCAATTTTCTACCATACAGTTTTTGACTTGATGCATGTGGATGCACCTTCATCAATGATACATCGATGAATTTTGATGTTCCAAATTTTGACTGGTATATGGAAAGCTACCAAAGTGGGGGGATGGCGTTCCCCACAATCTAGATCAAATGCGATGAGTCTAGTATCAACAGGGTTGACTGGCCCCAAGGCAGAAAGAAATGATTTCCGTTGAGTGGGACAGGTTTAGAGGACCTCCAAGACCAACATGGTTGCAGGATATTGCACCAAGTCATCGACCAGACTATAATTGTGTGTCGCCCTAGCCTGAGGGTTGTTTACATTTCGTCATAATGGGATGAAAGGAATACGAATGGGTGGTTCAATGTTAGGGCGTGAAATCATCAAAGATTGTCTGACTGTCACTAGAGCTGCTTCCGAAGTGGTGGGAGTAGATTTAGAGGATGTGCTTTATTGATGAATACGTGTTTGTAGAAGAATTTCTTCTTCGCTAGTGAGGAGGATATTACGATCTGTCGGATTCCCGGGGTTTTAATAATGTCCCATTTGTGGTGGGGCAGGATGCATCTCATGTTGGGTATTCATCACACCTTGGTGTGAAATAAGGTTTTGCAACATAGTCGGTGGTGGCTGTTTCAAATACTATTGTGGGGCCTGCTGAGGGGCAGGCAACGTTGGGGGATGCGACGCATTCACATAATCTTTCATCCATTCAAAGTTGGCAATTTGGGGTCAATGGTGAGTATAATGGCCATGCTCACCGCAAAGAGCACAAGGAAAGTTCGTTCGGAAGTTATTGTTATTGTTCCTCCCTTGGAGTTTGTTATTATTGGCCCCTTGGGGGTTCTGGTTCCTCTGATTCTAGTTCCCCCCAACAGGTTGGTTTTGTTGGGGGTTGTTTCCCCCTAGTCTTAGGTTATTATTGTTTCAGTTTTTTCCTTTATTTTTGGCATTATTTGGCTGATGGGTCAGATTTTTCGTATTCAGTTGTTCAAAATTTTGAAATTATTGAATGGGAGAGGGATGAGAAAATTTAACCCCAACATGTGGTTGTCCTTGTGGAGGAGCCATGGGTTGTGGAGGACTAGGAAATGGGAAATAAGGGTTATTTTGTGGTAATGACCCATAAGGTACATAGGAAGGCATATCACTTTCATTAGTGCTAAGGGTGTAAGCTAAGGTAGAGGGGGTACCAGAACTTGGTTGAATAGTCGAGTGCATCATGGGTGCCGACGCGGGTCCACTCATGGGTGGGGAGGAATAATAGAGTATGGTTGGTGATAAGGGGTTTCTCCATAAATCGGTGGATATTGGGATGTACCGTACATAGGTGGTGGTTGGATGTATGGTTTGTGGTGTGTTGTGGTACCAATCAATCCATCTGCTGAGTGAGACATCCTAGGTTTTTCTTGGCCAAATGGTACAGGTCTCGGGGTCTTAGGTAGTACCGTATATAAGTATCCTGACTATGCATAAATGAGGTCGTACTATTGATCCTTTTTTATGGCTTCCTCTTCAGTTTAGGGGAAGGAGTAGGCCACATATTTGGTAAGGAGAGGGACGAGTGATCTAAGAAACCAATCGAGGCATTGTTGCTTGGTGGTTTCTACTTTGCATAAACTACGTCGCTGAAGCCATTCATGAATGTGGTCAGTGATATGTGTGGCTGAGGTTTGTTTAAACTCGGAGAGAAGTTCAATACCATTTTCATGATGGAATGGTAGTTGAAAGAAGGTCAAAAATGTTTTGGCCAAGGATTCAAAAGTCACATGGGACCCTGATTTTTCGTCCACATACCATTTGGTCGATGGACTTGTGAGTGTGTGATGAAATAAACTTAATCGGATGGAGTCATCCATGATTCTGTTTGAAGAGCACCATAAGTGGAAGGTCATGATATGGTTGGTGAGATCTTCTCCCACCTTTCCTTCAAACTTGGGAATGTCTGAAGGTAGTTTGGTAGGCATAGCGAGCCATGTGTGGTCATGCAATATAGGGTCATTTGTGAGCTTACTCAAATAAGGTATGTTGAGGGATGCCAAATATGGCATGTGAAGTGGTGGTGGAGGATTAGTTCCATCCATGGTGTGAGCAGGTTGTGTACCTGACCCTTGAGGGGGGTTTGATGGGGTTGTATTTCTCCCTTGAGAAGAATCCCCCCCCCCTGCCTCCTTGTGAAGGAGAGCTATTGGATGGTTGGTCTTAGGAAGTGGACCTAAGTAAGGTGGAACCAAAAAACTTTGATCCCAAAATAGTGGCACTCATAGGAGTGTGAGATGGTTGAGCTGATGAGTTGGTGAGACTAGGAATGCCTCATAGGATAGGAGGGAGGTTTTGCAAGCATCTGGAATGATGGGGATTATGTTGATCCCCTATGATGTTCAACTAGAAAAGTGAATGTGTGAAAGTGGTGATGAGTGAAATAAATAAAAAAGATACTTTGTATAACTTGGACCTTCACAATATTTCTCGCAATCGCATGTAATCACAAGAGCATCATACATAAATCTATTGAAAAGAAGCATACATGTGGGTAGGTGTATTTTTTCCACATGGGAGAACAAAGAAAAAAAATGCTCCTGTCCTAAAAAGACATAATGTCCTTCCTCTCAAATAGAACTGCACCTTCCAATAGCACTCAAAAGTGGGGTCTGAAGCCACCAGAAGAGGAACTAGTGAAGGATGAAACAATCAGTTATAATGAGGGGTAGAAAGTGCATATCCCGAAAGAGATGGCGATATTTCCCAATAGCCACACAAAATCTGATCAAGGTGCAATTTCAGCCCACAATTTCCACCTGCGTAGATGTCCTAAAATTTGGCCACTAGGTACCTCGGTCAAAGTGCAACATTTAGATTTTTGGCCTCAGAAATGGGTCACGGGTTGGATCCCTTCCAAGAGCTGGGTGCCTCAATGGAAGACACACAGAACAACTGGACCTCGGCCTTCGACCCTTCATGGGTATCTCCCTGCCTTATGGTGTAGGAACACTTGACTTGGAGGATTTTAAAGTTCCCTATTTGGCAACTTCTAATGTTTGAAGATGTGAGAACCAAATAACAGGGAGTTATTTGGATGCATATCCCTGAGATCCTACCTAGAATAAAAAAAATCTTTTGGCACCTCCTGTGGAGGAAAACTTGGTGATTTTTTAGAAAAAAATTAGATTTGGTTGTTTGAGAGATTAGGGGTGTGAACCAATCTCGTTTGAATTAAGTGGGAGTGGATAATTCCTTCAAGAAATAGTGGGACGTCTTGAGATCCCTTTGGAGGAAACCTACATCAACCTCCACAATTCGAGATGAAATTATTTGATTGAGTAGTGACTTTGTGTGTGAGCAAGTGATAAAATGTGCCAAATTTTTAATAAGTTAGGTGTCACTTGCAACATGTGGACTTCCTGTGGTCCTTAAAAATCTTGATTACCTATCTTACTAGATGACATTGGTACAACCTTGCGGAATTTTAAAGTCCCCAAAGAACTAGCATGTGGACATATGGGTCCTTACCAATCCTTTAAACTCCCTAATGTGATTTAATCTAAGAAAGCTTCAAAGAACTATCCTATATTGTAATCATGTGGGAATGTATGGGCCCGTTACAATAATATTTAAACTCAATAGTGATGTAAACTAAGAAAGTAGTTTAAAAAACTATCCTAACTTTGCAACATGTGGGCATGTATGGGCCCTTACAAATTTAATATGTTTTGAAAAGAAACTAAGAGGAGATCTAGGGGGGCTTTGTCCTCTCCTAAATATTTTGTTTTTAAGGGAGATGAAATCTTCCCTCAATCATTTTTATGATTCTGAATATCATTCTATGGTGCGAGAGAAGAGCATACTCAATGATTGAAGTTTGATTTCTGGTTCCAATGCAAGTGTTTATATATGTGATAGTAAATGATCTTTAACTTATCTTTTACAATCAAAACAAGCCATCCATGTGGCAAATCAAAACAAAAAGAGGAGAAATATGGTTATTTTTTAACCCCCTAAGTGCCTATGTTTTGACTAACCCTTCATGTGGAGAGGGAATATAAGTGTGGTGCATTTACAAATTGCATAGAATCAATATTTAGAAGGTTGGGGCCTTCAAAACATCACAAAAAACTCTTACAATGTTGGATTTCTGGATAGATGCGCAGGCCACAGTTTATATAGAGGTGCATTTGGCGCCAATGTGTAGAGAACCGAGGACTTGTTGGCGCACTGTGCATAGAATGTGATGAGAAACACAGTGTTGTTGGCACACAATTCTTGGAAGGTGCGCCTGTGGGCTAGAAAACCCGTGCACGTTCTGATACGCATCCGGGAGGAGAATTTTAAATGAAATTCTCTTCTTCCAGTTCTAAATTCAAATATTTGCAGGTCAGGCTAGGTCGATTATGATCCATGGAAGGAAAATGAGTTAAAAAGAAGTGCTCAAACAACCCAAATAGGGAGGAAATTGACACCTTTCCCCAGTATGGTCACCAATCTGTTGTATCCTTTTTTCCACTTGAATGAACAAAAGAGGGACACCTGCAAGTCTAGTTGGGCCTGCTAGACAGGACAGAGGTTAGTGTATAAATCAAATGACTCAATCACATGAAATAAACAAACAACTAAGATAATAACAAATAAAGAAATAAAACTAAAATGCATGAGGAAACTTGAACCAAAAATCAATCAAAGGACCAATAATCATGCCACCAACGGATAGATTGTATTAGTGGGAAAACACCAAAGAGAAAGGAGGACTTGTGGATCCCATCTTCCTCCTAGGGAGGGTTCTTGAGTCCCCTATGTGAGATATCTTCTTAGAAATGGCAAACTAGAAAAGGAAATGGTGAAGAAATCCAAGCGTACTCCCTCAAGAGGTGAGGTGAATAGCTTAATGAGATGATGCTAGTATGCTCCAAGAAGGAAAGAGGTTCCTTGTAGGAGAATAGAGGCAGCATAAAAATACAATGATATTCTTGAATTCATAGTGCACCCATGGCCTCTTTCTATAGAAAATCTTTGAGTCATTATCCAACCGGTCTTTAGTGTGAATAAGGGGCCCTTTAGGGCACCCTTAGGTCTTTGACCATCCCCCCACTCAGATTCAGCTCAGATTTGAGGATGAAATCAAGTTGGGAGTTGGTCCAGAAGTGGGTGAGGGGTTGACAAGAACCATAAATGCGCCATTCGCAGGTGTGCATGGATTTTCCCATACACATTCGCACATCGAGCTCATGTGCGCTTTTTCGACGTTTTTGACTTGGGCATGTGCGTTCACTTCCTGTAGTGTTTCTACGCATGTCAATTTTATAACCAGTTGTATAGTTTGTGCCTTTTGGAAATTAATTTTTAGGGTTGCATGTGAACTAATAGGAGTTTGGAGATGCTATATTCCTCTAACCATTTGCGGACCAAATTTCAGTGATAACAATTCTCTTTCTTAAGAGGGAGTGAGGAAAAATGATATAATTCCTTATGTGAGCCCTTTTTAATGGAGAGTAATGAGTGGATATAGGAAGCCATAGTGCTACTACTCTTAATATTTGAGAGACTTATTCATGTAGGGTATTATCCTTCTTGATGCATGGAGGTATGAGTGTGAGCAGTCTTCTTGAATCCTCATTGAAGGAGAAGGCATCTCTTATGTAATCACTTATGAGAAGTTCCCAACATCTTTTGAAGAAGGAATGAAAGTGATATGTATTCCAATTGAAGCAGATCTAGAGACGTATCTTAGGAGGGGTGAACTTCGTTACCAACATTGGATCTCTCTCTCTCTCTTGTCTTTTCATGTTCTTTGTTCCATTTGAGTTCATGTGTGTTATGTATTATTGTTTAAGAGCATGGTTAATCATCCATTCATAGCCCCTTTAATCCTTATGCAAATACTTCATCATAAAATGATTCTGGATTGAAAACTTGTGTAAAGTACTCACCCATTTTCAGATCAATCTACATGCACATGAAATGTCTTCTCCCAATATGGAAATATCAGAATAGGTGTTGTTACCATCTTCTCTTTTAACGTCTCCAACCCTTGTTGACAATCCTCATTCCACTGGCATTTAGTATCTTTCTTCAGCATTTTCTCCATCGATGCAATGATCTGTGAATATCCTTCTATGAATTTCCTATAGTAGCCTATGCGGCCCAATGTTTCTCTCAACTGGCACACTGATTTCGGTGGTGGTAAATTAAAAATCACTGTAATACTGGTAGGGTCTACTAGCAAGCCTTGTTTGCACACTATGTGTCCCAATAGTATTCTGGAAGGCGTCCCAAAGATGCACTTCTTGATATTTAATGATATCTGACACTGTATGCATCTTTCCAAAATTAACCTTAACAACTCTACATGATCTTTTAACATATTGTAGACTATCCAAACATCCATATATACTTCTAAAAATTGATGGATGAATTATTTGAAGGAAGCTATGACTATCCTTGAGAATATAGCTGGTGCATTATTCAACCCAAAAGGCATGACTGTGTACTGGTAGGATTCCCATTCTATGGAAAAAGTGTGCTTGTACCTGTCTTCGAGAGATATCTTGATCTTCTGGTAGCCTGATAATCCATCTGTGAATCAATATGCTTCCTGACCTCTCACATTATCTAGGAATTCATCAGTAAAAGGGGTGGGAAAAGGGTCATGTACTCAAGCATCATTCAATTTCTTGAGATCCACACAAATCCTTATCCCTCCTTGTTTCTTTTCTTGCACTACCATAGGGCTTATCCATTCTGATCCTTCTATTGGTTCTATGATACCAACTTCTAACATTCTTTCAATTTCTTCTTTGACCTTATGTTTATAAATTGGATTTAGTCTATATGGTCTCTGTCTGACAGATCTAGCCTCAATTTTGATATGTATCTTTATCTCTCCTAGATATCTTTCTATGCCTTTCTATTGATGATTACAATTGCGTGAGACATCCTCCAGGAAACAGACTGAGTGAGGTGACCTGACAGAAATCCCATGAGTTGGGTGAGTGGTTCCACTCTGAGACAGAGAAGGAATGTTGTGTTCCCCTGTGTGGGGTGAGGAAGCCCATGATTTGGGTGTGTGCTTCCTCTTTGAGAAAGATATGGAACATTGTGTGCCCTGTGTGGGGTGAGGAGCCCATGTGATGGGTTTAGTGTTCTCCTATGTGAAGAGAGTTGAGATGATAACTCCATATGTTTCTCATGTGTAACACAGTGAGAAAGAAGATTTGTTGAGTTGGACGTGCCTGTGGCTGAGCACAGGTGAAAGTGTAGAAAATCCCATGAACTGGGTGCATCATTCTGAGACAGAGATGAAATGATGTATTATCCTCCTCTGATCATAGAGTTGAGATGATGTGATACTCTAGATGATTCTCCTTTGTAACACAGTGAGAAAGTAGATCTATTGAGTTGGATGTGCCTTTGGTTGAGCACATGTGAACATGATTCTAGTGTCTGAGCACTAGTGAGTGTGGTTCACCTATGAGACCCAGTGAGATAGAGATGTGGACATCCCTGCGGCTGAGCATAGATGGATGTGCCCCTAGAAGTTAAGCACTAGTGGGTGTATGAGATCCCTTGCTATATTTTCCAAGAGTTAGACTTACCTGTAACCCTATTTGTGATGTAAAGGGTACAGGTTGGCCCCACCATAATGTAAAAGATAATTAATATGGTAATTATTAATTATATTTTGATTTATTGAGGTCAGCCCTATTGTGCCAATAAACACATCATTTGATGTGATAGGTCTTATACAAATAAAGGTGAATCCCCATTGAGTAAACACACTTAACATTGTGTCATCTCATGATTTCAGAAGTTGTGGTCTGAAATTATGAGAATTACAGCACCCTCTTTTGTGCTAGGTTTGGCGATGGTGTGGGAGGTCTTTCTCTTGAAGAATATAGAAAAGGATTGGTTGGGTTTTCTTCCCTTGTTGAGAAGGGTTTCCCAGGATACTTCTTGTGTTCTTGTGCATGGTTATTCTTCTTGTGATCTTGGGTTGCTGCAATAGTTATGGTTCAGTTTATGCTACCAGTAAGAAAATTAAAATGCATCATCTTACCATCAAATCAACATGGTTTCAAAAAAGTTCTTGAAGGTGACCTTTGCACAATTTTGAAGGCAGGTCATGGGAGTTTTTTTGGGGGGCTACTATACCCTGTCGCTAATATCAAAAGAGGACCATACTTCCTATTAAACCCATGTGGTAAAGATGAAGGTTGGATGCAGGCATATCCTTGATTAAAGTGTTCTGGATAGTATGGAAAGGCAGCCACAAGTCTATTTTTGTGGGAGTCTGAACAGTCTGAGGTAGCTGACAGTTTCATAAATCTCGATCACTGAATTTTGGGGGATTTCTTGGGTCATCCATTAAGGGCCGTCATAGTCATAGCCGCAAAAGAGTCCTAATAGCAGCCCCAAAACCACGGATTTTGAGTGTTGTTTTAAGGAGAATTTCTGAGGCAGGTTAAGGTATGATTTAGTCTAGTTTTGTGAGAATATTTGAGGTTTGTTCTGAGGTTGTTATAAAGGATGTATCTCAGCAGAAAATAGACCAAATTTATGAGGCACATTTGGACATGATTCTAGTAATTTTTTTTCTAAGATTTCAAGAGGAATAAAGCTGAGTTTTCAGAGTAGTCTCCAAGCGAAATTCATCTCTACTACAGGAGCACTTCTACCCAAGTTCCAAATCAGAGTTTGTGGTCTTGTTTTTGAAGTACTTTATAGGCATATCAAGTTAATTTCCTAAAGTATATCCAGGAAAGTTTAGGCTTGTTCTAAAGGAAATTTGAAGGGAAGATTTGAGATGTATTTCAAGTGAACCTTTGATCAGATTTGAGGTGAATTATAGAGGCATGTTCTAACGCCAAATATGAGGTGTATTAAGGCCATGTATGAGACATATGAAGTGTTTTTTAGTAAGGCCGAGACTAAAGGTTGTTAAGAGGCACAAGTCTAAGGCTCTTCTGATGCAGATTTCAAGATCTGAGACAATGTAGGATAAATCCCTTATGACAGAGTTAAGAAAACCTAGGGCCGGATCTAAGGCCTCCTTATTAACAAATTCATGTCAGCAGAAACCAAGTAAAAATATAAGGGTGTTTTTGTGTTGTTATGAGGCCCATCTAAAACATGTTATGAATCTTCATTCAAGGCGGATCTAAGGTCATAGTTTGTGCAAAACTAAAACTACAATGTTGATGCAGACTTAGTTAGAGATATGTATGGTACAAGGTGGCTACATGGGAAAAAAATTCTGGATATAGAATGTAGCAATGGAAGGTGGCCATAAGAAGCTACAACAACATAATTTCCCTTCTAGTCTATGATAAACAAGTGAGGAATATCATTTCTCATCATGACATTGACAAACAAGAAGAATCTCCATTGGTGTACACTCTCATGTATGCACTTGTATATATTATTTGCATCATTGTCATAAGGGTACTTGCAGGAAGAAGGAACCTTTGGTGCAATCATGGATCCAAAGGGATCTCAGTGCATTCAGAGGACCAACACACTGGAAGTGAAAACTCCAGGTTTGATTAAATGATAATGCCTCTAATTTACATTTCTAAGGTTGCTACATTACAAGTAGGTGTTGTAGATGTGACAACAATCCTTAAATTGTTTTTATTCTAGAAATGTACTCATGAATATCCTCTAGGATATATTCTTGTTTTGTTTCCTTTCATTTGTTCCAGGTATGTTAACAACAAAGGAACATGTTTATCCTTCAGACTTCAGAAGTAATGACTTGACTCAGAGGGAGACAAACTAATTGAGAAGAAGGAAGATACATTACCTTCTCCCCTTTAGCAGTTCAGAGGGAGATAACCATTATTTTAGTTGATCCAACTTCTCCGGTCGATATTGTTAGAATTAGGGAAAGAAACAAAAAATATACTTTCTTTTAACTTTTCTGTTAGTTAGATCAACAAGAACTAGTACTTCTGTAAGCAGATCTGAACTTTTAAAATTCTGAGTATGCTAGGTAGTTAGATCTGAACTAGAAAATATTTATGACCATGCACAATAGATAGATATGAACTAAGAAAATAGTTATGAATATGCACAGTAGATAGATCTAAACTAGAAAACCATTTCTGAGAATGCACAATAGATAGATCTGATCTAGGTAAACATTTATGAGTGATCAAAATATATAGATCTGAACTGTAACTATATTTATGCGTGAGAAAAACATTTAAACCATAGAAATATTCTTGAGCAATTAGATATGAACCAAAAGGCTATTTTTGAGTGTGTTGAGTCAATAGATCTGAACTGTATAAAACAATTGAACCATAGAAATATTTTTGAGCAATTAGATCTGAGTATAAGCAATAAAATAAAACTGAAAACAACACCTTACCTCTTGAATATTTACCTCTGTGTAATGAAGTGAATCTTGGCACACGTGAGGAATGATAAGCCACTTGAATTTATGATCAGATAAGTCTAGAGCTCATGGATCAACCTCAATGGGTTAGATATTTGTCAATGAGAAAGAGGACTGATATGCCACCATAGAAAACCTCACACAAAACAAACAAACCCCAACAAAAAATATGGAAGAAAACCCTTATTCAGCCACATATAGTGGGGAAGTTCCAAATCTAGGGGATGACTGCCTATAGAAGGATTTACAGCTCAACAATAAAGGGTCGCGGCCTAGAAGGGCTCCAGATATGTTGAAGAAGGAGGGACGACAGCCTCAAGGAGAGGGTTGGTTGCACTAGAATGGAAGGACGAGAGGGTGGAAAAATAACCCTCAACAGACAGTATAACATTAACACACAATAACCCTCAATCAACTTCAGATAGCAGCAGAAGAACCCTTAACTCAGCAAATAAAAAAAATAACATGCAACATCAAATGAAGGCCGAAAACTGGATTGTCAAAGGAGGCTGCAACTACTGTCAAAGGGAGGCTGCAACTATATATCAGAAGGAGGCTACAGCTATATCATAACCTTATACCAATCCACCACCCTTGAAGATAAGATAATGAGTGAGGAAAAGTGAGGGGGAAGGGTTTATATCTATAGTTTTAGGCTAGGGCCAGGCTTATAAAAATATAATTAAAATAATAACATATTAATTAATATAAATATTAATTTAATATGTTATATTTAAATATTAATTAATATTTTTCTTATTAATCCCTAAAACAAAAATAAAAACCCCAATCAAACCCAAACTCAAAAATCAAAGGGTGAAGAACAAGTAAAGGGTTTTAGGAGAGGCAAAGAGGTTTTCTTAGTGGCAACACATCTCCATATAATTCTCAATGTGACCAATTAACTTTATCATCACTACATAAGGGTTACATCACACAATGTGGTCATGCCCATATTCATGGTCTCTCCTAGGTCCTATGGACCATCCTGAGAGAGAGGAAGAGGATCACACACCAAAACATCTTGGTATTACACCAAGATCTACCTAATCAAAGACCAGGTTTCCCTAGAACACATCTGGTGCCTTACCCACCAAGGTACAAGACCAAGGATCAACCCATTCTTTAGGCATGGGTACCGTGGAACACATACAGGGTCCCTATACACTTCTATGGACTTATGTCAACCACCAAGGAACACATCCAAGGATCAATCCAAGCTCAGGGCAAGGATTCCATGTAACATATCCAGCGGTCGTAGAATACATCTAGGGTATTTACTGCTTGGTCTCAGACCAAGAACCCGAGTCATCTAATGGGGGCCAACACAAGGGTATTTCTGCTTGGTCCTAGACCAAGAACCCCAGTTATCTACTGGGGGCCCTCACAAGGGTCTTTTTCCATGGCTCGAACTGCTTGTTCCCAGACCAAGAACCCCAAGAGTGTATTGGGGGCCCTAGTCCACAACTAGGGTCTTATTCCATCCTCTAGGAGAAAGTCTCTTGCAGCTGCATTAAATTCAACACCCCCTCTTAGCAAGAGAGGCATTCTCAACAACACCAAGCTTGTCTCAGAAGTACACAAACTTTGTCAAGGGAAGTGGCTTGGTAAAAATATCTGTCGTCTGCTCTGTCGTCGGAACATACTGAACTTCTGCACTATGTCTCGAACATAGTGATATATCATCTCAATTTGTTTTTTCATAGAAACATAGGAATCACAAAGAGATTTACACGACTATGTTTATCATAGTGGATTACTATGGGTTCCAACTCAGCATTGAACAAATCTGAGAGTAGCTTCCTGAGCCACACTGCTTCTCTACTAGCAGCACTTGCAGCAATGTATTCTTCTTCTACAGTGCTCTGGGATATGAAGCCATGTTTCCTACTGGATGAGGAGAACATAGTTGAAACCAAGCTAAAACAATATCCGAAAGAGCTCTTCCAATCCATTGTAATTCTCATCCAATTTGAATGTGTAAAACCATGAAGCATTTCATCTCCACTGAAGTGTATCTAGGCCCATAGGATATAGTCTCTTGTACATATCTCATAAAAGGGTTTGACAACAACCATAAGAATATGCTTCAGTTCACACATGAGTTGGATGAGGGTATTCACTTCATGATAAATATCTGGTCTGGTGTGTATAAGATACATTAAGAACCCAATGAGTTCTTTCGGATCTGAAACTGTAGCTTCTTTAGTTTTTAAAACATCAGTGTGGATAAGGACTTACAGTCCAACATGCCAAGTCTGCGGATCATATCAACTGCGCAATTTTCTCTTGTGAGAGAAGAATCTCACCTAGTTTCTGCCACACCTATAAGCTCAAAAAGTAATGTAAAAAAGACCCAAGTTTTTCATTTCAATTTCTATTGAAGGGCTCCCTCTTACTCTGAGCTATCAATAAAATTGCATTTCTTGTAAGGAGAAGATCATCCTAAGACAACAGGATGATTTTGTACAATCTTAATATAAAGATTATGATTTGCAATAATTTTCGTGAACCCAAGACTCTGTAGAGGGACTATCAATACTTTCATACCAATCTCTCGAAGCTTGTTATAATCTATGGGATTATTTCCCGTGGATAGCCTCTTGCTCAACTTCATTGTTAAGAAAAATCAGTCTTAACATCTATCAAGTGATTTTTTCAAATCAAAACTACGACAAGAGAGATAAGGATCCTAATGGAAGTAAGGATCTTGTCATAAATAATCCCTTATTTCTAAGAGAAGTCACGAGTCACAAGTTTAACCTTATTCTTCCATTTGTTGTAGGTCATGGTCTAACTTGTATGCATGGACTGTTTCCTTTGAGTCTCATAAAATGTTTGCTTCCCTGCATGTGCAAATAGGCTCCCTCTGAACCTATAAGATCCTTTGAATCTGATCTGGTGTCATATCTCTTCAATATGTTCCTGGTCCCAGTACCAAGTTTAATATGAAAAGTTGAGTCAGACTTGTTGAGATCCTTTGCCAAGGATAATGGATCAATTACAATCTAAGGACTCTCGATCAAAAGAGATATCTTTAAGGTTCCCAAAACAAGGAAAATTACCCCAACTACCAAGATGATTTATTGGACTCCTTAACCAAGGAAATAATCCAAGGTTACATGTTGTATTTCATATCAGAGATAATATACCAACATACTACTGGGTTTTCAAATCAGGGAGAAGACCTAGCTAACATCAATTTATAATAAGTATGTGCTAAGATCACAACTTCCTTGGTCATATAACAAAAGTACACATGATATTCTGACAGTATTCCATTGAGACACAGATTCATAAGCATGATAGGAAGGTAAACATAGCTCTTCTTGTTCTCATTTGTAGTCACAAGAATGAATGTAAATGGAGTATCCATGAACTTTCTTAGGTTGAAGACATACCTTTACTTTGCAGCCTGTTACCACCTCAAGACATCTTATGTGTATGCAGATGTTCAATATAAATCTGTTAATTCAAGTAATTCCATATCCTCAAGAGATTATCCCACTGTCTTGTGGATAACACATTATTCATTCATATGCAACGAGTTAACAATAAGTCTTAAAGAATGAGGCCAAAGACTTCATTGTCCCAAGTTATGTTCTTACAAAAGTCACCCCTCACATGTTTTTCTCAAATCCAAACATCAAAGTCATTTTCAAGTTTCCACCACTCAATATATTGTGGTTAACTTTAAAGATTGTGTACTCTTTGTAGTACAAAACATATGGATGACATTTAAGTGCATACGGTGCTATCATTCACTACAGTTACATAGTTTCCCATTAAAATTCCTTTACCAATGATTCTATCAATGCTATTGTAATTTAACAAAAGCTTATTAAATGAAATCTAAGAACTCACCAAGCATTAGTAACAATAAAATTATGAAAGATGAAACCTATCTCTTGTGATCTTCAAGATGAAGGTTACATTCCCAATCATTCTGTATTAGATCTTCAACTAACTCGGCCTAGCTCTGAAGTGAGAAAGAGTTACAGGAGGTAATAACTATCATTTAATTTTCAGTCAAAAGAAAGGAGAGTAGTCTTGAAAATCAATAGATAATCAAGGGTAAACTAGAGGATTTACCAGAAGTCCCCCTTCAGAAAACCAAGGATCCACCAAAGATAAAGGACCCTAGCCTCCACATTCTCCTAACAAGGAAACTCTCCCAACTAACATTGGTAACTCCACCAAAGATCCAAATAGGTTTTCTTTGGCACCCAAACTTGCATCTCACAAGTGTAAAATACAATAAACAAGATAGTGTTTCACTATCCTCTCCACATCAATCAGTCCAAATAAAATGTGTAATGGATATCTTCTTGTCATAGAGGTAGTCCCAAGTGAGAGAAGCATGGTGTGGTGTTTAGACTTGGTTAAAGCAGAGGCCTAAATTAAAGAGCCATTTACCTTGGCTCAAGTAGAGCTTGCCACAATCATTCAGATCTCACTTGCTAAATGAAAATAGAGTTGACAATCTTCAAAAATTTTCAATTCTATCAGTGACATAAAGGTTTAGATGTGCAGAAGAAGCTTCCAAGGAGTATCTTTCTACTGGCTAGGATACATTCTAGATGAGGTCTCTACACCAATTATTTTAAAGGAACAATGCTTAGCACGTGGATATAGGGATCATCCTTGGATCTTGACTAACAATGCTCAAATATTAGAGATATTGAACTTTCTTTTATGATCAATCTGTTCTATTCATTTTCTAAAAGTTAGGATTGAGGGAAATGAAAATAATTCAAGTTCCTTTCCAAAGGCATAATTGAGCATTTAAACAATTAACTTTTCCCAAGAGGTTTCGGGTCTAGGATGAAAATACTGCTAAAGAGAGTGAAGGTTGACAATAATCATGCTCCAATCCTTGCTAACTGAGTGTATAAGATACACACATATTATAGCATGGAGTAAGAGACGAAGATATCCTAAGAGAATGAGTTTCATTATTAATATTTTCCAAGGGTTTGAAAAACCAGTGGATTCATACTACTCAGCCTCATTAAAGATAAAAACAAAGTTGAGACAGCTAGAGACATTTTCTCACCTTGTAGCTTAACAATATGGAAACCCTATTCCCTTTCTCAAATCCATAAAGGAAGGCATTTCTTACTTATGAATTGCAAAACAAACTTTAAGAAGATGATCTCCACAGGCTCAAGTATGCAATTCTTGAGCTCTTTTCATGCCCTAAGCTCTGAAACCATGTTAGAATTAGGGAAAGAAACATAAAATATACTTTCTTTTAATTTTTTTGCTAGTTAGATCAGAAAGAACTAGTACTTCTGTAAGCAGATCTGTACTTTTAAAATTCTGAGTATGCTAGGTAGTTAGATCTGAACTAGAAAAAATTTCTGAGCATACATAGTAGATAGATCTGAACTAAGAAAACAGTTCTGAATATGCACAATAGATAGATCTGAACTAAGAAAACAGTTTTGAATATGCACAGTAGATAGATCTAAACTAGACAACCATTTCTAAGCATGCACAGTAGATAGATCTGATCTAGGTAAACATTTATGAATGGGCAATAGAAAATGAAGGTTGAAAAATGGACTGTCAAAGGAGGTCGCAACTACTGTCAAAGGGAGGTTGCAACTATCTGTCAGAAGGACAACTATAGCAGAACCTCAGAGCAATACGCCACCCTTGAAGAGAAGATAGTGAGGGAGAAAAGTGAGGGGGAAGGGTTTATATTTATAGTTTTAGGCTAGGGCTAGGATTATAAAAATATAATTAAAATAATAACATATTAATTAAATATGTTATATTTAAACATTAATTAATATTTTTCTTATTAATCCCTAAAACAAAAATGAAAACCCCAATCAAACCCAAACTCAAAAATCAAAGGGTGAAGAACAAGTAAATGGTTTTAGGAGGGGCAAAGAGGTTTTCTTAGTGGCAACACATGTCTATATAGTTCTCAAGGTGACCAATTAACTTTATCATCACTGCATAAGGGTTACATCACACAATGTGGTCATGCCCATCTTCATGGTCTCACCTAGGTCCTATGGACCATCCTGAGAGAGAGGAATAGGATCACACACCAACACATCTTGGTATTACACCAAGATCTACCTGATCAAAGACCAATTTGCCCCAAAACACATCCGGTACAAGACCAAGGATCAACCCAAGCTTTAGGCATGGGTACCCTGTAACACATCCAGGGGCCCTAGACACTTCTAGGAACTTAATTTAACCACCAAGGAATACATCCAAGTATCAATCTAAGCTCAGGGCAAGGATTCCCTGTAACATATCGAGGGGCCCTAGAATAAATCTAGGGTCTTTACTTCTTGGTCACAAACCAAGAACCCAATTCATCTACTAGGGTCCCACACAAGGGTCTTTATGCTTGGTCCCAGACCGAGAACCCCAGTTATCTACTGGGGGCCCTCATGAGGGTATTTTTTCCATGGGTCTAACTGCTTGGTCCTAGACTAAGAATCCCAGAAGTGTGTTGGGGGCCCTAGTCCACAACTAGGGTCTTATTCCATCCTCCAGGAGAATGGCTCTTGCAGCTACATTAAATTCAACATATATCCCCAGAGATATTGCAGTAGGGCATAAAAGTCATGTCTAAGCTCGAAAAACTCTACAAGGGGCAGAGGAACATGCATCTGATGGAAGTGTCGAGAAATATAAAGCGATATTTGTAGCCAGAAGACTCCCACAAACATAGGGAGTTGTCTATGATGAGACATTTGATCCAGTAGCCCGATACACTTCCATTCGTACTATCTTCCATGAGTTGGAAACTAAATCAGATGGATGTAAAGACAACCTTTCTCAATGATGATATTGAGGAAGAAGTTTACATCGAGTAGCCAGAAGGATTCATGATATACAACGAGAAATCTCATGACTACAGGTTGAAGAAATCCATCTATGGACTAAAGCATACACCTCATGCTTGGTACAAGAATATGGATGGATTCTTGATGAGTTTGGGCTTCAGCAAGAGTTTTGTTGATCCAAACCTATACTATTACATTGTTGGTGATGAGAGCATGATTTTGGTGACTTATTCAGGAAGCCTTGTTGTTGGATACAGGAAAGATTTGACTTTTCATTTTGAGGTGAAGGATATGGGTATGATGCACTACTTTTTGGGACAAGAAGCATGACAGAGGATCGATGAGATTTTCTTGAGTCAAGGAAAATATACAGTGGGGATATTAAATAAGTTCAGTATGACAGAATGCAAATCCATGCTGACACTGATGGTCATGGATTTGAAGAAAATGAATGATGATGATTAATATGGGATTGATCCACAACTGATTGGATCACTGATGTATCTGGTTAACACCAAATACATGTACTTAGTCAATTCATGAGTCAACTGAGATAAATGTTAATATTATGGTAGTTGTGGGAGGTATTTACCTCTACATGTGAACCTGACAAGAATAGAAGACTCCGAGAAGCAAGAGAAACCCTAATGAATTGGCTAATAACCCTAGAAGCCTTGTTGGCTCAAGAATATAATTTATATTAGGCTATTAGCCTCCAAGAGAAGAAGTCGGCCATAATTAATAATAATATACTGAACATACACCTACCCAAAAGGAGAAGTCGGCCCCAGTTAACTGGCAGGATTACTATAAATACAGGGCGCTAGTTTCTCATTTGTCACATCTCAGGACTGTAGTTTTCCCAGTTGGTGTGCACTGTAGGTGTAGCAGGTGCGCAGGTTTGGAGGAGGGTTGCAGGTGCAGCTACATCAGCAGCAAGTTTCAGTATTTGGCTTGGATATCTCTTGGCTAGGGTTTGGACTATCTGATCATCTTTTTGTGATGCGTTATCCTTGGGGAGAGATGCGTTGCTCCTTGTTTTTCTATCTAGCCTAGAGTTTGCTTCCGGAGGAATTCTCAGGTCAAGGTTAAGGTGCTCGTAGGGAGGCTTCGGCCTGTGGTTGGGAGACGACGGTATCGTCGTGGTAAAATGAGCACACCTTCATATATATATTCTAACATGTTATGGTCCCACACCCCTTCAGTCAGCCTAAAATGATAGAAGGAAACATAGCCGCTAGATATTGAGCTCGTTGAGGAACTCTCGCTAGGGTTACTAGCAGGAGCAGCTTCCACAAGAACTGCAGCTAGGGTTACCAGCAGTAGCAGTTGCAAAAACCCTAAACCTCTTGTTGAGGCACCTTAAGTGACGAGATTGACCTAATCTCTGGACAGATCAGTGCGCCATAGCCCAGCGCATCTCCTGGTACACTCAGAAGGCCAAGACGTGAAGTTTGGATTTCTGGTCAAATCTAGGGTTTGACCAAGTCAAGC
>JASDQU011400772.1:0-19279 GCA_032191745.1 Picea mariana
TGAGTAGATCTCCAAATCTTTATCAATTCTTCAAAGGGTTGAAGAGGGAATTCGAATTTGAGACTTGATGGTCAAATTTGACTTGGTTGGAGTCTTCAAATACACCTGTAAACATCATGAAACTCATCCCACTTTCATATATAAGTGTAAACATGTCATTTTCCAATATTTAATATAAATTCACTCAAAAACACTAAAATAGATGCATTGGAAAATAATATGTCTAAAACCCATGTAATCATGAAAAATGGTTTATGTAAGGGTGTGGGAAAGAGAAATATGGTTAAAAGTGAAGTGAAAGTGAAGTGAAAATGTTGGTAAAAAGATGACACTTTGGCGACTCAACATACGCCTAATCCCGAGACAAGAAATATCGCTAACATTGGGCTCCATGGGGGATAGAGTTGTCCCTGCGATGCTCTAAGAACTCCTTCCGCAGCTTCAGTTCCTTGCTATTGGGCTATGCAGTCACTTATTAGGCCGAAAACATACAAAAAGAAACAAAACAAAGAACTAAAAGACAATATTTACAAACATAGGAGCCGTCTAAGGCTCAAATAAAACATTTTTTCAGAAAATGCCCATTTACTGGGCTGTTGAAAACCTCTTCACCTTCCAGATCCTGCAACCCATAGGTGTTGTTGGAGAAAATCTCAGAGATTTTAAAGGGGCCGATCTAGAGGGCATCGAATTTTTTGTGCTTGCCTTTATCCTGTCTAGGTGCATCCCACTTAAATACCAAGTCCCCGACATCGAACTCCTTTTTCTTGACCTTTCTTTCAAAAGCCTGCTTGATCTTCTGCTGATGACTATAAGCTGCGTCTTTCACTTGTTCTTGGATCTGCTGCACTTCCACTATCTAATGAATTCTTCTGATCATATGATCTGGTTCTCCCTCGTAGTCTTGAAAAAACTTCGCCACAGGTAAGGCGAGTTGAGTAGGGAAAACCGACTCTATCCCATAAACAAGTTGGAAAGGTGAAATGCCCAGGGATTTCTTGGTTTTTACCCGATCAACCCACAGAGCAAATTTGAGCTTTGAATCCCAGGCCCTTTTGTTATCTTCTAACAACTTTTTAATGAGCTTGATTAGACTTTTATTGGAAGATTCTGCCAGTCCATTACCNGAATCAGTGAAATCCCATACTGTTCACAGAACTTGACCAGAGGCTCAGACCTTAAGGGGGAGGCATTATCAGTGACAATTCTGCTAGGACAGCCAAATCTGGAAATGATATCCTCCAGGAAGCTAATAATTACTTTGTGGAAAGTGCTCCTAGTGGGGACAACTTCTATCCATTTGGTGAAATAGTCTGTTGCAGTGAGGATCCAGTGGTGCTGACCACTTGAGGGAGGATGAATTTCTCCAATGAAGTCCAATCCCCACTGCTGAAAGGGTGCTGAAACCACCATAGGTTTTAATGGCAGGGATTTGAGTTGCTGCTTTCCTGAGAACTTCTGGCATTTGATGCAAGCTCTGATTTCTCTGCAAACATCAGGGAACAAGGTGGGCCAGTAATATCCCACTTGGAGTATCTTGTGGGCTGTGGTCTTCCAGAAATGATGACCTCCGCAAAGGCCATTATTAAAATCAAATGTAACCTTCTGGGCCTCCTGCGGGTCCAGGCATCTCAAAAATACCCCTAGAGGGTCTTTCCAGTACAAAGTTTGGTCAATGAGGCAGTACCTGACTGCCTTGAGCTTAAGATCCCTCGCTTTACCTTTTCCCATTCCATCGGGGGGCTTCAACTCTTGCAGGAAGTACAAGATATCCTTGTACTAGGGGCATGCTATTAGTGATAAGGCACCCTGAGAATTCTTATTGGATGACTCAGTTTGTTGTATCTTTGAGCAGGTGTTGATGTGGTTGATTCCCAGGGCTTTGCAGTTGGACTCAGCCAGTGACTTGGCTAAACCCTGTCCTTTTATCAACTTGGTGGGCTTAATCTCCAGATCAAATTCTAGGATCTTGGCAATCCACTTCCCTCTTTTCCCATCCATGTCAGGCTGTATAAGGATATATTTCACAGAAGCTGAAGGGACATATGCTATCACCTTTGAGTGTAGGACATAGATCCTGAAGGATTTGAGCACCTTCACTAAGGCATAAGCCTGCTTTTCCATGATTTCATACCTGGTTTCTGCATCTCTTAACGCTGCTGAAGAAGGCGATGAGCTGCTCACGCCCTTCCTCATTTTTCTGCAATAAGACCGATGCCACTGTATCAAAAGAAGCAAAGGAAAAAATTAGGAACTCTTTGGAATAGTCGGGACTAATAAGCACAGGTGCTGCAGTCAATGCCCTTTTTATTTTGTCGAAAGAGGCCCTGGGATTATCGGTCCATTTCACTTCGTTTCCCTTCTTGAACATGGCCATGATGTGTTTCACCAGCTCAGCAAAATTCGAGACAAACCTCCTTAGAAAATTGATTTTCCCCCAAAAGGCCTGAACCTCCTTTTTAGACCTGGGAATTGACAAGGCTTGAATCGCCTCCACCTTGCTGGGATCAATTCTCACTCCCTCTGTCGATACTATATGTCCCAATAATTTCCCTTCTTTCATAGCAAACAAAGATTTTCTGGGATTCAAAGATAGGCCAAACCTCCGACATTTCAGAAAAACTTTCCTCAAATGACTGCAGTGTTCTCTGTCAGTCCTGGAGAAAACCGTTATATCATCCAGGTAGATTACCACAAACCTGTCTTTCTCCCCGATAAAGGCTATGTCCATGGCTCGTTGAAATGTTGCCCCTGCATTCATCAATCCGAAAGGCATTTTGGCATACATGAATGTGCCCCAAGAGTGGTGAAAGCCGTTTTTTCCCTGTCCTCTGGTATGACTGATATTTGATTATAGCTAGAGAAGCCGTCAATCATGGATATCATGGCCGCGCCAGTTACCCTCTGCAATATGTGTTCCATGTTGGGCAGGGGGTAATTATCTTTTCTTGAGTTCCTGTTCAGGTTCCTGAAATCGACACAGAGTCTGATTTCTCCGCTTTTCTTTCTTACTGGGACCAAATTGGCCACCCAATCGGAATATCTCAGAGGGACGATAATTTTGGCATCTAGCAATTTCTTCACTTCTTTCTCCATGATAGGTAGCAACATGGGATTTATCTGTCTCAGCTTCTGCCTGAATTGCTTAACCTCTTCTTTCAGTGGAATCTTGTGTTCAATGACAGACGTGTCATAAGTTTTGAGGTCATGGTATGTCCATGCAAACACATCAGCAAATTCTTTCAACAACTCAACATATTCAGCCTTCTGTTCTCCAGTCAAACTGCTTGATAATTTGACAAACCTAGGCTCCTCCTGTGTGCCGATGTTACATTCGGCTATGTCAGCATATTTTATTGAAACACCACCCTTTACTGCCACATCATTCTTGTCAAATAGCCTTTCTAAAGGGACTAGTCCCCTTGGAATATGATTGCTAGGCAGCTGAATAATCTGGTGATCAGCTATTTTATTTGCAAACACCTCAGGTTGACGTTCGCCCTCTAGGTCGGGATCTTGATCAATGTGTAGTGCCGAAAACTCCTCGACAGTTTCAAGAAAATTTCTAATTTCAATGTCATCCTCAAATACCTCCCAGTGCTTTACATTGTCTGGGATGGATGGTCTGTATCTTATTTCGACCTCACCATGGATATTTGATGGCAGAGGAGCTTTGAACAGACTAGCTGAGACGGCTAAGGAATCGGCTGAGGTATTTTCTTCCCTTGGAACAAAAGTAATGTTGAAAGCTGAGAAGAAGTTGTCAATCAGGTCCCATACCTCATTCTTGTAACTCCTGAGCCGAGGATGCTTGGCCTGATAAACATTCCTGACCTGTTGGATTATCAATTCTGCATCTCTGAACACGGACAACTCTTCAATTCCTAATTCCTTTGCAGCTCTCATACCTAGAACAAGAGCTTTGTATTCTGCCACATTGTTGGTAATTTCAAATTCCAGCTTGTATGACAGAGACACAACTTCTTGACAAGGTGATATGAAAACCACTCTAGCACCAGCGCCTTCGCTAGAAGAAGCTCCATCAAAAAAGATCTTCCACACAGGGGAGATGTGAGGGGAAACAAGATGATCAGGGCTGGGGTGTTTTCTGATTAGTAAAGATCTTTCAGGGGCATCGGTAAGCTGCAACAAACTAGACCCCAAGTCGGTGTCAAGTGCAAAGATGGGGTGATTGGTAGGGTCTACTTCATCACTGATGATATAGGCTAGCTAGGCCTCTCTGTACAACCTCCTGTTCTCTCCTCCAAAGACCGGAATAGTGGCATATGTGAGGTCCATCTGTAATGTTCCTCCAAGTCTTTTAATCCAAGACCTTGATAACAGCATGCCGAACTTGGAGGGAACATTAGCTACCACAATGTCCATGACCACACTCTTCATGGGCAGTTGAAACAGAGAGACCACCAGGTCCTTTATAACTCCTAGACATTGTACCCTCCTCGAATCAAAAGAGTATAAATCATGATAGGACCTGGTCACTTCTAATCCCAACTCTTCCATTACTATTTTGGGCATGAGGTTATGGGAAGCCCCTGAGTCCATGAGGCAGTTATGCAGTACTTTATTGTGTATATTTAGGGATGTGTAGAAGGGAGGGGATGAATCATCTCTATCTTCTACCATGGGCCCTAAGACGACTGTAGGCTTCTCATCTTGAAGGTTTATTGAGTCAGAGGGAGGCTGGGGGGATTCAGATTGTAGCAACTTGAAGAGGGACCTTTTGAAGTCTTCATTTTTAACTAGCTCAGAGAGAGGTACAGGAATCCTAATCTTCTAAATTTCATGCTCAAAATTGAAAGAGGGGTTAGGTTTAGGAGCTTCTCTTACCTCAGTGATAGGTTCTTTGGCTACTGGCGAAGCACTCTAAGTCTTCTTCTCTCTAGTAGTGGCTGCTGCAGATTTGATAGGCCTATCTGCTATGAGGGGTTGGTCTGGGCTGTCAAAGTCTCTCTCTTTCCTCCTCGACCTGAGATTATATCTGTCAGAGGTATGACCAGCCCTTTCTCCCTTCCCTAAATCATGGATCTGAATGTTCATCAAAGATCTCTCATATGCAGACTGAGTCAAGTGGGGAAAAGGGGGAATCTCTTCAATACAGTGAATTTCCAGGCCAAACTCATCTATCTCCTCTCTTTCCTCATGATCAACTAGGTTGTTCTGGAGGGGGGTTTGAACCCTTTGATCATCTCTATCTTTTCCCCTTTGTTCCCTCGGGAAAACATGAGGCATATTGTTAGCAGGTCGTCTGAAACCTCTAATATCAGTGTTTGGGGGATTTCTATACATGGGCTTCCCTTCTAATTCCAACCTTTCTATCTTGTCAGCAATCGATTTTATTGCTCTAGTTGTCTCATCTGCCTGATGGGGCAGGGGAGAGGAACTGGATGAGGAAGCTTCAGGCCTTTTCTTAGGTATGTTTCTATCAACAACGTTCCTGAGTCGGTCAACAACCAATATTTTAGATTCTACTTCCACGGCTGCATCCTGCATGAGGGCCAGGGTAGTGGCTCTTCTCTCTCTCAGCAATAGGTAGAAATCAGGGTCAAAAGCGCTGGAGTAAGTGATCTTTGCAGAGGCTTCGGAGGGCTTTATCCCAACAGGGATTATGTTGTACATTTTATTAAATCTCTTGGAGAAGTCGGAGACAGACTCTCCTTCCTTTCTCTTCAATGACCCAAACTCTGTCATGTAATACATGAAATCCTTTTTATCTCCCCATTGTCTCAAAAAGGCATTGTCTAGTTCTTCGATCCCATCGATAGATCCAGGAGGCAGGTCCTTGAACCATTTTCTAGCCTCTCCTTGGAGGCTATGAACAAAAATTCTCATCCATACGTCTGCATGCATGATGACATTATCATCTGTGAAACTGTAAAAGGCTTCTAGGTGCTCATCTGCAGTTACGTCCCCCCACCTGTGAATTTGGGTAGTTGCTTGAGGTAAACATCTGCCGGGAGGGCATTGAGGGGCTGAGGTAACACAAGGGGAGAATACCTAGCAGCTATAATAGCCTCCATTCTGGTCATAGGGGGATTGGCACCAACCATAGGAATATTAGGTGAAGGAGAACTTGGAGGAGAAGGAGTTCGCGAAGGGGCTACTGGGAATGAATCTCGGAGTGGGGTGGAAAACAAGAGGTGATTCAAGGAACGGGCTACCGAGCTCAAGTCAGCAGGCGCTCCTCCTTGTGTAGGAGTGGGGAAATCTTCTATAGTCCCTGGTCTTTGCCAGGGAACAACTTTAGAGGAGAGGGGAGTGACAAGGATTTCTCTCTCCAAACCCATACCAGGAGGGGAAAACTCAGCAGGAACACTCCCAAAATTCAAGAAACGGGAAACTTGCGAAGGAGGTCTATCAAGAAACTGAGGAGGAGAAAACAGAGTCCTTACAGAAGGAGATGGCAGATTACCTGTTTCGGCGGTGGGAGCTGCTTCTTCAGGGGCCTTTCCTCTTCTGAGAACCACCTCTGGATCGGTTTCAGGTGTAGCTAAGGGTAGTTGTGGATGAGACCGCGTGTGTCTGCCTCTGAAAGCCACAATTGATAGACCAGGTTCTTTCCAGTGGAGTCGTCACAATGGAGTCGCCAGGTGCATAGTAGCAATCTCAATAGTTCTGATATCTGATGCACCTTCAAAATCAGTTGATCATTGTCGTTCAAACCCGGGGAAAATGTTCAACTTCATCCCTGGAAACGGCGCCAGAAATGTTAGCGTCGGAAGTCACTCCTAGATTGCTAACAGGAGTAGAGCCCGACGCCCATCAGTTTTACGTCACAGTGGTTTTTTATGGGTGATCAAAGGGACAGAGACTCGGGGATATGTCACTCTAACTAAGAGACTGAGTCTGGTACATAAAGAAAAAAAGAGGTCTGGAATCCTAACTTCAGCCAGTGGGTTGGTTAAAGGGTGAGCAGGTGGAAGACTTGATGAGAAGAGTGAACAAACTACTTCGAGCAACAGGCTTTCAGCGATTTGTAGAAGAAAAACCCCGAATGTGAGATCCTCAGGTTCAGGGCTTCGAGGTATTGATAAAGGGACTTGAATGGATTCTCTATTTCCAAGTCGTTCAGCATTAAGGAAGTCACAAAGACTGATTAGAGGCAATGCAACAGTCACAGTGATCAAATTCTACATCATCCTATGACAGATACAACTCGACTGGATTCTCCAATTCCGAGCTGCTCTAACACAGTTTAAACAAAGATATGAAAGAAACTGGCATCCATAAGGCAAGAAGTCTCAAGAGTTCATACATAACCAGAGATAAAAGTGCTTCATTAAAACTTCACAACCGGGAGCTCTACTCAACCATCGATGCTTTACAAAATACAAAGAATGAGTCTATATTCTCAGAGAAAATGCCTAACAGAGGCGTGCCCAGCCGCCCCAGGCTTGGTGTCCCTTCAGTCAAACTCATACTAATATTCTTTGTCGGAGACCACCTTAACTGCACATGGCTCCCATAGGAGAAGTAGCTGAATCAGTAAATGTCGAATTAGCGTGTGTAGACCTCCTCCAGCTAGTCAAGGACTCGGCATGGCTTTTCTGAAAGAATGGGTACACAGGACCCTCTCGAGCGGACCGCTTACCAGACTCTCCATACTTCGCACTTAATGAATGAAGAGAGGTTTCAACCACCCCTTCCTGCTTTCATTTACTCCAAGCGAAGACCAGGATTGAGGTTGAGTCCGATGGCAACTGGAGGTTGTGACAGGCCTCCCTGTGACTGAAACCCGACGCCTTTGGCCCCTTTCACGCGGTTCTTTTCTTTCCCCAGTGACCATGGGCTGTGACCCTGTGTAAATTATTTCCCCAATTTTCGATTCTCCGATGCACCTTATGCGCTAGCCCATTCGAGCTATACAATGGTCCATGTGACCTGCTACCATATGCCTGCAGCCATATATCTTTCCATCGGGGTTTCGGGGTTTACGGCGTCAATGTGCATGCATACTCCGGACTCGCAATTCTCTGATCCCCGATGGCTTATGGCCGTTGACCTGCCAACGGTCCGTCCCCGGTCGCGAAAGCCTGCCATCTGTATTCCACTATGGTCCTTAACTCTGTTAGAAAATCACGTATCGGGATATCGTGATTCCCGTTGTTATGTGCATGAGACTTTCAATTCCCCGATCCCCGACTTTGTGGGATCTCTCACCATGTGTCCCTGCAGACAGACGGTTCTGATCCAGTTGGGAAATCGTGGATCGCGATTCCTACATCCAGGAGTTTCTTGTCTTCGAAAACTCCGATTCTCCGATGAACGGAAACCTCAACTCTCCACCTGATGTCTGACACGTGTCCTGCCAAGATCAACGGCTAACGGGATTTCGTCGATCTCCTCTGCAAGATTTTGACCGTCGATTTGCTTTGAGGATGGTTCTCAACTGCTGAAGACAAAACTTTGCCCGCTCGCTTGCTTGACTTGCTGCTACAAAATGAGATTCTCTCGTGATATGCTTAGGTGCTTCCCGTGCAAACTGCAGACCTGGGTACGCCTAATCCCGAGACAAGAAATATCGCTAACAGTGTGTGACACTACTAGACCTCTGCCTCTTCCAAATCCTCCTCTACCTCGTCCTCCACCTCTGTATCCAGTTCAGTCTCCTCACGGTGCATTGTACTGAGGCACCTGATTATACTGCGCAGGGTTATACTATGGCTATGCGTTATTATACAAAGGATGCATAGTGTTGTATGGAGGTGGTACTTGGTTGAAATGAGGTGCAACTTGTCCTGTCATCATTTATCCATGCACCCTATAGGTATATGCCGTTCTCGCCCTCATGAGATCCATCGTTCTATAGTCTTTGTCATCGTGACCCACTGACCTGCAAAAGTTGCAATATGAACTCTTGGGTACTGTTTGATACTTCTGCATCATTGGACAATGATATGGATCATGTCCATGTGTTTTACAAATCTCGTACCATGGTCCTCCTATTGAAAAAGGGTTTGGTAGCCCTGTTTCCATGTACTGCACGAATGTTGGGCACTCATTCTTGTGGTGTCCTTTCGTCCTGGATGTGGTACACCATACAACTTCTATTTTCTCTTTTCCCCTATTATGGTTTAGTTGAAATGTGAGGTTCTTCATATCCTCCTTCAACTCCTCTATTACTGGATCTGTCTTCTGGTACTGGTTCTCCTTGAGTTGTAGGGTTGCGTGGAGAGCCTCTGCCTAAGTTTTAAACTTTCGCTGACTCAAAGGTATTTCAGATGTGGTAATAGTGAGTTCACAAATAGATGTCAATGTTGCATGTCAGTCATGACATAATTCAATTTACCCTTCAACCATTTGAACCTCTGATCGATCTCCTAAACAGACTCTCTCGGTTTTTGTATGATCTCAATCATCTCATTCATGTACTGATCTTCTAAGAGCAATTTATGAAATTCATTTATTAGTAGCTTCTTGACATCTGTAATCGTCCTTGTTGTTCCCAGTGGATTATTTACAGCTAAGCTCATGTACCAATCTAGTGCGCGGTCTCTTAGCGTGGTCACTAACTGCGCAGGTTTTGTATCCTCATATGTGATCTGATTTTCTTCCCAAATCTTCTCACAGATAAACAAGTGCTTTTTGGGGTCCTCTCATGCCTCTCCCTTGAATTCATGTAACCTGATGGTTGGATCATGTCCTACCATTTTGAACGGTGATGAAATATGAACTCCACGCAGTGTATATACTTGAATACTACTTCCTCAAATGGATCCTCTAGTTGCTTCTCCTTGGTTGGGTGCACTTCTTGCTATCTTTCTTCCACTAAAATTCAATTGTATGAATGGTGGTGTTCTTTCTAGTGTATTAGTCACACATGGGTGTATGGGTTCCACACTGACACTGACATGGATAGGATTTCTTCCTTCTGTTCCTTCCCTTGGGCCTCTCGTCTTCCTCTCATATGTTGCACACAAGATTTCCTCTACCTCTTCTTCATCACTTGCCAAGCCCTCTCTCTCTGTTATGTCTCTTTTCTTCTTATTCATCCTATATTGGTAGGGTACTCCACTGCGTGTTTTTCCATTTTTTTCCATGATCTTCTTGATTTTATCTTCCTCCATCATGATTGGGTCCAAGGCCTCCTCCTTCTTCCCTTTATCCATCTCCTCCTCCATTTCTCCAGCTCTTGTCAGTGCTTCCCCCCATTTCCCATGCACGTAGGGAAGTTTAGTTGTCTGAATCCATAGTCATTACACCTTTGTTATACAATAAGATATTTATGGAAGTATACATCGATTGAATATACCTTCCTCGTGGTCCTCTTAGAGACTCTTGCTCTTATGCACTGTAATAATTTACAGTGTCTACTGCAAATTCTATGATAAATTCTGCAACAATACTGTCTAACCAGAAATCTACTATGCGCGTCAATTTGTTATCGACTTGTTGTAACTGTGCGAACTCCACAAGATTCCATTCTAACTGTCTGATCCGATTTTTCATGTGGTTGTCTTTCAACCTCAATATCCACTCCTACAAAACATGTGGGAAACCACAGAAAAATACTTCATGCAGGTCACTAAATACGTAATTGTCCAGATATTTACGCGGTATTATGTTAGGATTTCTATTGTCTTTCTACGCAATCTCCAACTCCATTTTTTTTCAACCAACTTTCAATCTCCGCCTTCATTGGATTCCACTGTCTGAAAATTCCTTTTTATAACTTCATTCTCTTCGCAATTCTTTCACAGATCCCACTCACTCAATCCCATGCATTTTCAACCGGAAATAGAACCATTTGTTGGCTATTACTCGCTCTCTTCCTACCTCTTGTGCTGACTCAGGTTCATATGTAAACAAGCTTCCAACAAATCCCTCTAAAACTATCAGCCCTCCTGGTAAACCAGAAGGAAACATAGCACACAAAGTGTACTGCGCAGTCTCACCTGAGATAGTTCTATGGGTGAATGCAATGCTCAAGTGCTTGTAGTATGGGAATGAGTGGGGATATGGGATTGTACTTTGTGATCTTCATTTATATCATATATTTTCCATCTATATTAAACACTCTGTCATTCTTTATTCATGCATGTAAATCAACAAATCTAACTATCTCATCAATACACTCATCTAAGATTTAATCATTAACAACAAAGACATAAACCATAAGAAATTCACATAATACATTATATACCATGGTTCACCCCCTCCTGGACTACGTCCAGAAATATTTGGCAACTTAGTCTCTTTTATTACGGTTCTGTAATTTATGGTTCCTTGCACACTGCAGTCTATGATCTTACAATATCAACGGGCTCCATGATCCCTGTGAGGCTGACTAGATCGCATCGGGATCCTCAGCTTGTGATGTAACCCTCATGATCGATTTGCTTGCATCTCCTACAACTCAACAACTTACATAGTTTGTTTCAGATCTTACAATAGTTTCCTTCTTCGAACATTACAAAACTATGCCACATTTATCTTTTTTACTGTCCCTCGACCTAGACCTCCTAGGTACTTATTTATACTTATTCTTGGCTTCTTAACCATTAAAATATATTACAAAAATCCTAACCCTAATGTTGTTAGGTTTCCTTGCATGCATTCCTTGCAATCTTTCCTCACACGTGATGCTTTTCCTTCCAGTTGTACTTTTCTCATTCTGGTTTTTTCCCTAAAAAATAACATCTCCTCAAAATAGGCCTGCGCCCAGCAATGTGTTTTTAAGTTGTGAAAATGAAAAATTTCTTCCCTTCCTTATACAATTTTCATTAAAATGAAAAGAAGTGCATTTTTTGCATTTTCATGTTTTTAGTTTCTTTGGATTGGAAAGAGTCACAAACATCATTAACTCCATTCAATTATCTCTTGAAGATCCTGAATATGAGACTTTCTACACTAAAAATGTTCTCCTGAACAAAGGTATTCATTCTTGGATGGCGGCTCAATATCAACCTCATGAAAACCTTATATTCCCTGAGGAGGTCCCACCCCGTGGAAACTCTCTTTAATGGACTATATCTTTAGCTGGTCATGATCAAGAAACCAGTGGTTTCTATTGGTGGGCTGGTAATGCCTGACTTATCAATTTGTCTGGTAAATTGCTTGGGGATCATGTGGCTCATGCCAGATTAATTTTATTCTAGGCTGGATCAATGAACCTATTCGAACTGGCTCATTTCGTACTGGAAAAGACTATGTATGAACACAGATTGATTCTACTTCCCCATCTAAATCAACAACCATTAAAAATAAAAAAATGATTCATTTAAAATCAATTAAACATTTTTCTTTTTAACAAACCAATATATATTAAGTCTTAGGGCCTTGGTGTAGCATTGGAGAGTAAAATCTCCAAGGCCATAAAACCAAAATAGAAAATTGACTAGTGAGTGTAAAATCCATTCGTAGCAAGGAGCGATTACCAAGAAACAACCTCTAACACATTTTTCAAACATGACACCACACTAGGTCAAGTGGAATGATATCCGTTCTTCAATTGTTTTAGTGTTTGTAGATTATTGAATGTGTGGGGGTTTAGGAGTGAAGTGGCACCACTTCTCTGTGAAAATTTGGGTTTTTTTCCCCACCCACACATGTAGTCTCGACGCATAAATTTTCCACCTGATCATTGGTTATGAAGTGTTATCCATAGTGACTTTTCCTAGGGCATTGCATGGGTGACTGTGAGTAGGAAGTACTTGTGGTACTTGAGGAAAAGGTCAAATCCCTATTGTATGTCCCTAGGAGGGTGCCTATCTTGATGAGGGTACTTTCACCTTGGTGTCACTACTATGTGTGGGTTACTGTAAGTGTCTCTCATACCTTCACTAGATAGATATTAGGGACTTGGAATTCCCCAATATTTTTGTTTTCCAGAAGGCCCCTTTGACCAAAATTTTTCTCGTTAAATATTTAGATTTGTTAGGGCATGATCTATGGTTATCAATGTCTAGTTGGCCATAGGTTGATTGTTTTTCTCTTTGTTAAAAGATATTTTTTCACCGAGGCTAACCAACCTCTTCACCAATATTGTAAACAACAAGGAATTCCTTTTGAGACAAAGGAACTATCCACCACCAAGTGGCGATGTTTGTCCACAATGGATGACACTAACATAGTAGTATCTGAAAGTCATACATCAATCTCATAGGAGAGTGAAAAAGTGGGGGTAGAAGTCATTGACTAAATTCCTCCACCAAAAGTTAATCCTCCTTTGACTAGTCCTTTTCACCCTTTACTCATTCGTGTGAATAGATCATTTAGTGATCCTTTTTCATACTTCAACAATCCTCACATGATTTTAGGCAGGAGTGGGTCATCCAGCATGGGATGAGATATTCCCACATCATATAATATGATGGGAGGGTTCATAATGGTTTCTTCCTTACCATAAATTAGTGGGATAACTTATCCCTTGTCTGTGCCCATGACATCTAGCTTTTCCATTTGGGGAATGTCATTGGTCATGTCATTTCCTTCCATGAGTATACCTAGTGTTAGTATGCCCAGTTTTTCCACACAAGTTCCCACACTCAGATTTGTTTTCGATGGCGTTCAAAGCCTTGGTTTTACCACAAGAAGTGGGTTTCCACCTATTTTTGGCATTCTGATAGGTGGTACAACAATGCCAAATGATGGTTTTACATTTAGTTGGAGTGTTAATCTCAAGTATTCTCTTTCCATTAGTGTTTTTATAGGTGCTATGGGTGCTAATGTCACTAGCGATAGTAATGTCCTTAGGAGAAGTAATATGGGGGGACCATAAGGTCCATCTATATCGAAATTTCAATCTTCTTTCTATTAGAATCCATTCACCAACATAAATTTTCCTTTCTTGACAACTTTGAATCTACTTGATCTATCTAGGTGAACGAATGACCCCATAAAACACCACCTTTGGTGGTCGACAATTCCCACCAAATTACCATCTGATATCCCAAAGTTTGATTGTAAACATGGGGAAGATATGTCCATGCACATCATGACATATAACCTTTGGTGTTCTTCGAACTCACTGGTGGATGATAGCATAAGGTTAATACTTTTCCAATGGACCTTGATAGGAAGTGTCATTAAGTGGTACATTGAGTTAAAGGGTGATTTGTTTAGTGACTTTTAATCATTGGCCATGGAATTTTTAACACATTTCCAACTTCCCATACGATATGAGACTAGAACTGAGATTTTTATGTTACTGCAACAAAATACTATCACACATGTCTCAGATCATATTCATGAATGGAGATGGAGGCATTGGATCATTAGATACAATATTACAGATCAATTACTGATATATTGGTTTGCTAAGTCATTAATACCATGGATTTCCAAAGACGTAGCTATGTGAGGAGCAATTACTGAGGAGAAGGTAATTCTGTGCTCTCAACATTTAGTTCTATCTACTCTTAGTTTGACACATTGTACGATACAATTCCACATGCTTCGAGGTTGTCAAAAAATCCAATAAAACCCAATCTAGGACCACATGTTGACAATATGGTTGGTTTTGTATCCCATGATTCAGTTGGCTAGTTAAGTGGACACATGAGTAAGATTTCCATATCCACAAATCCACCAACAAATGGGCCAACAACCCAAGGTGCTATATTTACTCTCTAGACCTTAGAGGTTCATTTGGTCGAATCCATAGAATCAAAGAACTCTCAACAACTTGGAGACAAGAAAACGAATAAGAAAAATAATTCTAATATTGGGAAAGGGAGTACTCAAGATCAAAATGATGATGTGGGAGTCATGAAAGGGTAGAATAAATTGAAATTTCCCTTCAATATCTATGGTGGAGACAATTTCCTCGATTGGATGATATACATCTCTTTTTATCTCAAGACCCACAACAACCTACTATTATTGCAAATCCATTCCCATTGAAAAAACACAAATGGTTATAGTAAATCCTGCACATCTGCAAGCGGTAACGTTGGGTAACCCCTAGTAAGGGGGAAACAAACCGAGTCCAAATTTCTACATGTGAGTTTAAATGGTTAATTTTCAAACATGGAATTGTAATTATGACAATCTTAAGAATGGTCCTTTAGATAAGGAATTGTCTTCTTCCCATCCCGGTGGTCCTTCCAGATAAAGAAGCCATCATTTGATATGGTGCTTTTCCCGCCTAAGGGAATTATTCAGAGGTAAACACATAATCCCAATGTATGGGGTACCCATAATTACAATATTGTGGAATATTTATCCTAGGCACCATGTTCCATGTCTACGCTTAAAGTTTCCTAAATCTGCCCGACATAGAAGAAATCATTGTCGTCTTTTATAGGCGGGGTCAACCCCTCATATACTTGATTAATTAATTTTGACATCAACCATAGTTGGCCTAGGATTCCCCACCATTTTTCTTTTCAAATTCAAGTGGTTTTATGTGGGATCAATATATTCAGGACAATTGCTGATGAAGGAGCCTCCAATTTCCATGTCATTTTCATGTTTGTTGTATTCCTTGAGATATTTCCTGGCTAGGGAAACAATGCTAAGGACATTTAAAATCTAAGGTGGTTGGAGTTTTGAAGATCTGTTCAAAAAACAAAGGATGTGATATTGATTTTGACTGAGATTCAATAATAGTTTTTAACTATTATTGGTCAAACTATAAAGGGAAAAAATATTATCACTTTGGCACAATTTGAATTGTCATTGGAAAAATGTGAGCAAAGAAAACCAAAGAGTTAAAAGATGCATCATAAAGATAAATATGTATTTAACCCAAGATAATAGAAAATAAAAATTAAATATAAATAAGATTCTATCTATATTCATGATAAATTATATTTCAGATCATAAACATAACTGAAAATTAAAGATACATGTCATGATCATACTTACAGTAGAATTAATGAAATTTGTAACTTTATCAAATTCTTTATGAAGACAATAGTGGTCATGCTAATTTTTTTTTCGTATCATCTCATGTATATTTGAAAAGAAAGAAATAAAACATGATAACATAACACAGAAATATTACGAATGCCAAAAACCAAAATCGAGAATCCTTTACGTTTGAAAAGATAATATTTATTTGAAATCTATTACAAGCTAAGTCCAAAATCCCCCCCTTTGAATTACATGGAGTTCACTCTTTATACCATAGAGTCCTCAACAATTTTTTTTATTATGGCTATTCTTCTGCGTATGGTTTATAAGAGCCAAAACTAATACATTCAGAAATAGGATGAATCCCAGAATTCGAGCTGAGAATATATTTGGATGGCGATTCAAGATTGGGTTTTTTCAGCATTTTCCTCATCGACATAGATTATTAAGGAGATATTTGATAAATTTAGCCACATAGTTGTAATAATGCTTCTAGAGATTAGAGACATGGCACTTTCCTATTTGTTTTTGCATTTGGCTAGGCAGATTTGAAAAGGCCCCAGGCCAAAATGCGATATAACCTGCAACTACCACATAGCATCGTCGAATTTGGTTTAATATAACCTGCGATCTTTGATTTGAGATCGCCCACGATTTGACAGAACATACATGCGATATATATATATATATATATATATATATATATATATATATATATATATAATGGTTATTATATATACAATTTAAATAATTAACTATATTAACATAAACAAAATCTAAAAAAATGAAAATGAAAATTATAAAAATTAAACCAAATTACAATTTAATACTAAAGTTATACTAACTTTATAACTAAAAACAAAATAAAATTTAAACATCATAGATTTACAAGGGCTCAATCCTAAATTTTAATCTATCTTTAGATAAAATTAAATTGTTCTAGAGTTAAATCTAAACTAAGGAAAAAACTAAGAAATATCTAATATAAGATTTAAAAACTAAATATTTTGATTCTACTTAGAATTTAACCTATGTTACAACATTTGGTTCCATATGGGAATAGTGGCTCCTTATGAGGCACTAAGAACAACAAACCTCGTGTCTTGTTTATTGGGTAGTGGAGTCATTATTCTCTAAATTTAAACTAAAATTTATTCAATAAAGCTAAAACCCTTTTTCTTACTTTTCAATATAAATCTCATATCAGAAATATTAGAACTATTAAAAATCAAAATTTCAAAGCATGATGAATTTTAGACTTCAAGCAAAGCTATTAAAGCATTTCCTTCATCAAAATCTACTTAGGATCTATATAAGTTAATTAATTAGAGTCAAGCTAAAACATAAAATTTCAAACTAATAATTGTCTTAACTCATGGGCATAATTAGTTCTTTATATTTATTATAGATAAAACTCAGTTGGGTAAGAGTATCAAGAATATTGAAAAGAACTAATAACAAGGTATGAGTGGATATATGTAGTTATAGTTCATTACAATTATCATAGATATTGCTTCACTTCCAGCTAGACGTCCATATCCCCGGTGAAGGTATCTATATTCCCCAATTCCGAATTTCCTTTCACCATCCCAAATTTTAATATAATTTCATTGATTTGAGATGAGGAAACTTATTTAAATGAATTTCCTTTCATCACCTCTTTTGGAAAAGACGGGAACAATCAGTTTTGAATTTCCTTCCACCATCTGTCTTAACATTTTATTTATCTTTGTGGGACAGGGACAACCAGTGTGTCAAGAACACCATGGGATGATAACTGTTAAAAGTTTATAATTAAGTAAAACTATCTACATGTTCAAATAAACCATGAGATTAATATCTTCTCAAAATTAACTATATCTTTTCCTATGAGTATAATAATAGTTTTTATTCGATATTTTAAATTTCCCTCAAGAAAACTATCAGTTTCATCTAATATCATAGCTTAGATTACAAGAAATTACCTTAAGTATACCTTTTCAATAGAAATAAAGGAACAAATAAACTTTTCACCTTGTAAAAATAACATGTTTGAAATTTAATCTATCAATTAATTATATTATTTCTATAGAGATTAGAATAAATGTAAGTGATCTACATAGTTTAGTTTCAACCTAAACTAATCTAACTAATAATAACATTGTTTTTGTAAACTTAAAGACAACTATGCAATATGAAAATAAATGCTCAAATGTGAGCTTATTTATATGCAATTAGATACTATTCTAAATAACATCATTCTTTTTGTTAAGTACAATCAGACTTCTAGTGAAGCCAGTCAAGCAACTTGCTAACTATATGAATTTTTTTCTTACACATTTGTACAAGAAAAGAAAACAAATCTACTAAAAACGAAAAAGTATAGGCTAAAAATAGATAAGTGAAATCTACTTGTACTGTGCTAATGATATTTGGAAGATTAGAGGATTGAAAAGAAACAAATTTAACCAATCAGCTACAGGATCTTGTAAATCATGTAAAAACATCCTTTGATCATTATGCACATATATACAACCCTCCTCATATGTTTGAAGAAATTTGAGCTTCAATGAACTACCAAACACAACTTCTTTGAATTGTTGTTGCTTTTCTTAAAATGCAAGTATTTGATAAGGATTAGGAACAAAAATATAGTTAATATCATCATTAAAAATGTCTTCCTAATATGATATAACAATAGTGGGATGTTTTATAACAACAATTTATTCCTGATCATAATTAGTTGAAATATCGTTCTTATAATCATGATTATTACAAATTTTTGAATATGATATTTGAGAATTTTGTTCTTGTTTACTTTATTTGTTAAAAAATTTCACTTGTTGATGATAATTAAATATTTTACAACAAGTGTTTCATCAACTTTAAAATTCTCTTAGATATAAACTTCTTGAAAAACAAAGCTATCATACATACACTCACTGTTATTTGAAATTCTTGTGAATGATAGCTCAAAGATATCATTTTGTTCAAAACTATTGTGATCTTTATCTTCCATGATAAGAAAAAGATCTATACGTTCTTGAAGACTTTCAAGTGCATTCATATCGAACTGTCCAGAGATATTTCTTTATAAGAAGATAAACATTCAAATCTTTGTTCAAAATAATAAAAACCTGATTCCCTAAAATCTAATGAGAGTAATACATTCATTCGAAAATCATCAAAATCTTCATAAACATCATAAATTGGTGAACTAATAAACTTTTCTAAAGATTCTTTTTGCAAAATCTATTCTTTTTTAATGTCAAGTTCTAATTTTGAATCACATTTATCATATATAGGATGATGAGTATTCAAGCTCTCTAAAGATAAGGATAAAGAAATTTGTTTTTGATCATCTTGAAAATTTTCTTGAATATGTTCATATTGGACCATTTTCCAAGAGGCATTGGGAACACAACTGAAATTTAGTACAACATTTCAGACGTCTTTGAGTTGGGATCAACTTGAGGACAAGGTC
>JASDQU011400772.1:44442-61357 GCA_032191745.1 Picea mariana
AAAGAGGTCATATCATCAGGACCCACTACAGTTGGATATTTGGGAAAGGCCCACAGGATACATGTTATAGTGAACAACCGCCAGGTCAAGCACTAGTCCATTGTGATCGAGGTGTTAGGTATGATTGCCGATTAAAATTTTAGTATCTTGATAGATCCAGATGCTACATGGAGATTTGTTTATAGTGCAACGCTAAAGATAATTAAGGTAAAGGCAGTCAAGCATGACGAGTTCAGATACGTAGAAATGGCATTGAGTGCCAAACAAAAGGTTGGAGGAAAAGTTACACACTGTAGCATTAACTTGGGTCATTTTGTAAAAAGGGGAAACCTATTCGTGATGATCTTAGGATCTTATGAAATAGTAATAGCCATGGATTGGTTGTAATCGCATGATGCGATACTTAAATGTAATAAGAAACGGTTAAGTTTGAATGATGATTTGGGGTAGAGTAGAGTGATTGTAGGAAGAAAGCAAGGGGTGTCTCTGAGGTTTATTTCTTCCCTACAACCATAGAAGAGTATGTGCAAAGGATGCAAGATATATGCAATCTTAGCACTAAACAAGAAGGGTGAGGTGGAAGAATTAGAAAAACTTCTTGTAATACAAGAGTTTGCATATGTGTTTCCAGAAGAGTTACCAGGTCTACCGCATGAGAGACAGTTGGATTTTACAATAGACTTGAAGCCTGGAACTGAACCGATAGMGAGAACRCCTTACTAGATGTCAACGCCTAAATTGCAGGAGTTGAAAATGCAATTGAAGGAATTGTTGGACTTGGGACTTATACATCCAAGTGTTTTTCCTTGGGGTGTGCCAATGATTTTTGTGAGAAAGAAGAATGGATCATGGAGAATTTGTATTGAATACCGTCAATTGAACAAAGCTATGATCAAAAGCCAGTATCCTTTACCAAGGATTGATGATTTGTTTTATCATATGAAGGGAGAGATGGTGTTTTTGAAGATTTAATTGAGATCGGGATATCACCAGATATGGATTAAGGAGGAAGATATCCCTAATACCACCTTTAAGATGAGATTCAAACACTATGAGTTTACAGTTTTACCATTCAGAATGATGAATGCCCTGGCAGTATTCATGATTTTGATGAATGGGGTGTTTTGTGAATACTTGGACAATTTTTTTCAAGTATTTATTGATGACATACTGATTTATTCTCGGAAAAAGGAAGAGCATGACGAAAAATTAAGATTGGTCCTACAATGTCTACGAGAAAACAAATTGTATCGGAAGCTATCAAAATGTTCTTTTTACCAATCAAAGATTCATTACTTGAGACATATCATATCTAATGAAGGTATCGTTGTGGATCCAACAAAAGTAGAGGCCATTATGGAATGGCCAACACCAACAAATGTATAAGAAGCACGTAGCTTTATGGGTTTAGGAGGATATTACTGATGGTTCGTCGAAGTTTTTTTGAAGATAGCAAATCCAATCACGAAACTGGAGAAGAAAAACAAGAAGTTTGTATGGACTGAGAAATGCGCAGAAGCATTTCAAAATCTCAAGGAGTTGTTGACAACAACGATACTAAAGGTCCCCGACATGGAAAAAGAATTCTTGGTATGCAAGGATGCATCTAAATAAGGTTTAGGCGGAGTTTTGATGCAAGATAGTTGAGTGATTGCTTACATTTCAAGGAAATTGAGAAAGCATGAAGAAAACTATGCAATTAATGAATTGGAGTTATTAGAAATTGTATATTCCTTGAGAGTTTGGATACATTATCTGATTGGATGAAAATTTGAATTAAAGATAGATCATTGCAGATTACAACATATTTTTACGTAGAGTGACCTGAACGCTCGACAAAGGTGTTGGTAAGAATTACTTAGTGAATACGATTTTGATATTACTTACATTAAAGGAATGTTGAACAGAGTGGCAGATGCGTTGAGTAGGATACCACACATATTCTCGATAATACCTCTTAAGATGAATCTTCGAGAAAAGATTATAACTTTACAGATAGATGATGATTGGTATAAATAAGTTAAGGATAATATTGGATAAAATACCATGATGGTACCGAGGTTTGAAGGTTACTCATTGGAAAATGACAGATTATTGAGATTTAATGACATAATTTATGTACTGCCTAATGACGAATTAAGAAGTTAAATATTGGGTGAAGTGCATCGAGCTGTGTACATGGCTCATCCGGGAGTCATGAAGATGAAGGCGTACTTTAATCCTTTATTCTTCTGGAAAGGAATGAAAGAGGACATAGTCAGATACGTGGAAATATGTCTAAAATGTCAGCAAGTCAAGGCTAAGTATAGACATCCAACAGGATTTTTACAGCCACACGTTATTTCTGAATTGAAATGGGAGGTCATTTCGATGGATTTCATCGTTGGATTGCCACTGACAGAAAGGAGACACAATTCTATTTTTGTGGTAATAGACACTCTGACGAAGAATGCACACTTTATTCCAGTACGTACGATGTATCATGCGCCAAATATAGCTAGATTTTTTGTCAGCGATATATTGATATTACACAGTGTACCAAGAAGGATCATATCTGATTTAGGATCGATGTTTATAGGACTATTTTGGACTAGTTTCCAAGAGGAATTGGGAACACAACTGAACTTTAGTACAACATATCACCCAAAGAAAATGGAAAAACATAACGCATAAACCATATTTTGGAGGATATGTTGCGTATGTATGTTATGGATCAACATAAACCTTGGGAAGACTTCTTGCCATTTCTAGATTTTGCTTACAATAATAGTTACCAGAGTACTATTGAGGTGGAACCATTTGAGTTCCTTTACAGGTGACTGTGTYAGACGTTATTGAGCTGGGATTAACTTGAGGAYAGGGTCCTGGTAGGACCGAAAGTAATCCAAGAAATGGAAGAACTGATGAAATCGATAAGACAAAGGATTAAARAATCACATGATCAACATAAAATTTATGTTGATGTGCATCGCATTAACTGCAGTTATGAAGTTGRCGATAAATTTTTCGTGTGGGTAAAACTACACAAGAGTTCGATCAAGTTCATAAAGGATAATAAACTCTCTCCTAGGTTTGTGGGACCCTTCAAGGTTGTGAAAAAGAAAGGACCYGTGGCTTATCGACTAGYCTGGCATGATTCTTTGAGGCGTATGCACGATGTATTTCATGTATCTGTTTTACGACATTATATTAGTGATACGTCACATGTTATTGACATGAGTTCTTTGTAGAGGTCAGACGTGGGTGCTCTCATGGTGGATCCAATCTTCATTTTGGACTATCCCATTCAAAAATTACAACGTTGAATAGTTGATCAGGTCAATGTATAGTGAGACAACTATAGTCCTCACTTGGCTACCTGGGAGGATGCATATGAGATGCATCAATAATTTCCTTACTTGTTTGATATATTAGATATGTAGATCTATGACTGATACATTTGTTTAGTTGCATTTATATACTGTACACACTTCAGGACAAAGTTTAAAATAAGAGGGGGTGTATGTAACATCTCACTCTACTGAGCCCACTTTTGTTGACATATTCTATGAGGAAACTTGCATGCAAGTGATCCGATTATGATATATTATGATTTCATTTCGATTATGGGATTATATATGATGATGATGATGTGTTTTAACTTATTGTTATTTTGATGTATATATATTGGCAAATGTTATTGACAAGTTTTCCTGAGTGTGTAGGACACATGACAGGTTATGGATGCTGATGGAATCAATAAACTTCCTTGGACTCCGTATTGAGTCAGGGAGTGGATTATATTTGTTTGAGTATTTAATTTTACATACATATGACATATGATTGATGATAGTATGATTTATGTATATGGATTATTGACACTGTTTTTGTCAGTGGATGCATGATTGACAATGCTTTCTAATCCGACTCATATAAGAAGTAAAGGGGCCATGCACAGAAACCAAACATTGAGGGAGAGGTGTGGAAACACCCCCTGTCATAGCCTAATAGCACTCCCACTGTGGTCTGAGATTTAGATTAACGATTACCTAGTTTGAGGGGTCCAYGATCTCATGAGCGTGGACTAAGACATTCGCTCACGAAGATTTTTAAGGGGCACACAATAAGGCAGAGTGTTATAAAAACAAGATCGTAGAGAAATAAAATAAAACAAATGCAAAAATAAAACAATGAAGATACACAATACAAYAGAGACACAGATATACATGGTTCACCCATTGTGGGATACGTCCACCATAGAAATTACTAGGTCCTTCCTTTTATTATCCAACAAAATGAAGGGATACAACCTACAACTCAACCTCTGTAACTTCCTCTTCTTCCTTTCATAGTCTCCTCTCTTARAATACAATATTCRTGATAATACCCAGCTGCAATACAATTCCMTCATAAAAGAGGGTTTCCTTATAGGGAAAAAAAACYTAAAAATAACTTCTACCGTCAGATATGTGACCTTATAATGAACGATCCAGATTGACTACGAAATTACAGTACTTTACAAGGCAATTTTTCTCAATATTTCGCTTCGGGGGAGCTACCTCTGAATCCCTCACCAGGGGGGCTACAAAAATTGTCACCACTCGCTTGGACCCCCCTATGGACAGTTGTGGGGGGGAAAGGTCCCCCACACCCTGATGTTAGGGAATGGGGTCCAAGCACAGTTGAAACAAATCTCTGAATCAGAAAAATAATCAAGCTCCACAACCAACATAGAGTCTTCATTCCTTAGAAGCCCTAAGTCTCTCACAAGGTCAACCGAGTGCAGTGTTAACTCCAAGAATCAGACAAACTTCCAAAACCAGTCAAAGGTGAGTGGCATCCTTGGAGCACGGAGGTGCATTTTGAAAGGAAAGTCACAAAAACTAAAAGATGAGTCAAATAAATCTAGGTGGCCTAGAAAACATTAAAATTTTTAGACCTGGTTAGAATAAAATGATTATTTAATTAGTAAATTACAAACCTAGAAGACTAACAATAGTATAATCCTAAGTCTAGACTAAGTTCAAGTCTAAGTTTAATTAAGGGAATAGTTAAAATATTAAATAAATTAAAAGGATTTAAAATCAAATCAAATTCTAGGAAGAAGATAAATAACAATTTAAAAAAATGGATAAATTTCACATGTGTGCATGAAATTAATATAACGAATTTTTAAAATAGAAGGACATAATATTATGAGAGAGTAGTTGTACACATAGAATAAAATCTTGAGTAAAGCTACCACTAGCCTAACTAGAAGAATACTCCTAATCCAACTCTAACTAAAATCTAGTTAGGAGACACTCATTAAATGAAAATTTGGGGAACAAAGGGACAACTAAGAGAAAATATAGAAACACATTTGGGAATGTGTGGGAAATTGGCTTTTTAAATAAAATAAAAATGGTAATTACTTGTGCAACTTGAGAGGTTGACAAGTGTGTGAATGAATAATACTAATTAAATTAATTAAAAAAAAAATTAATTGTGCATGAGAACATGTGTCATTGAGGATTTTTCTATAAAATAAATGTGGTAGAAGGGAAAAAGGAGATATCACTTTTTCTTGGTAATGTTATGCTGCCAAAATTTTAGTGGGTTGTGTTTTACTTGTGAGAGTTTGGATACCAATCTTGTAGAAATAGTGGAAGATCTTCCTTGCAAGACAATCCTTGAAGCTATTGTTTGTTGGTTTCTTGTGTGTGGCTCCTTTGCGGCTCAGGGGGCTAAGGGGGAAGAATAGTACCCCTAGCATTGGCTGGGAAGTACTAGTGAAATTTCATTGATTAGCAGGTGGAAGTATAGAAAAGGAGCGCAAGCCTTGAAGGACATCTTCATCTCTCAGTCTTCTTTGGTCCCAATATTTTTATTTATATATAGAAAAGGAGCGCAAGCTCAACCTCAACCTCAGTCTTCTTTGGTCCCAATATTTTTATTTTTGGAAGTATAGAAAAGGAGCGCAAGCTCAACCTCTTGATATATACCAGTTCCATCCGATCTACTTAAAACTGAAGAAATATATTTGGATCTAAAATGTTACACCACGACTTGCAACCAACCTCTCCGACTTGACCAGCAATCAAACTGAATCTATGTTTTATCACCTGCAATCCTTGCACATAGCGTTAGAATAAAGTTACAACTCCAGAGTTGCGTGAGTTCAGGTCTGGTAATTCACTCACAACAATATCTATATTTTGGATCCGCAATCTAGACCTCCTTGGCGATCTCCTTACCGAGTTAATTTTTTTTAGAATTGGTGGCTTTCTCTGTGTGAATCGGTTTTATGAAGAGATGCAATGAAATGTAAATCCTTGAAAGTTGCAGTTACAGTAGCGAACCCAACTCACTTCATGAACTTCGGCGTTGCAACGATATTGTTCAAGAATCACTATTTATCTAATTCTCAACTTGATATCAGATTATCCTTCCCAAGTAGGAAAACATTGTTTCATGTTTAAATAATAAAAGTCTTTATTTTAGATTACAAGTCCTTAGACTATAGGTTGAATTTTTAATTTTAGTAAAATTCAGGGAACTTCTCTTATAGTTATTGGTATCTTAACTACCGTAGGAAATTGACATCTTGTAACTATCAATTTTTTATACTAGATAAATAATTAGACATATAATGGTTCTATTATTATTTTCCCTGGTAAAGAAACAATGAATTTATGTTAAATAATTATTTAGTATTTTCACTTGAAGGTAAACTCATTAATTAGTTCAAAAGACTCCTTGTAATGGAATAATTTTTGAATAAGGCTTGAGTTAGTGATTAGGATAAATGGGTATGTTTTCACCTTCCCAATTTTGTAAGTTAGGAATAACAATGGAGTTATTAAAAAATATTCATGTATTTATTGTGGTACATTTATTTAGTTAGTGAATATTTATTTTCTACTTGTATTCTTAAAGGAAGAAATTGTTTAATGTTGAATATAAATTATTATAGTATTGATAGGGAGCAAGTAAATTCTTGTCTATGAACATTAATTATTTTTATTCTTATAAAGATGGTACATCGTCGAGATATTGAATAATTAATGTTACATCTTGGGAAGAAGATTATTAGTGGTGAATAATGATTATATAATGGTATTCATAAGAAGAAGGCATATTTTCTAGATGACGAATAATGATTGATGTTTGTAATCTTTAAAGGAAGGAAAACTTGTTTAGTATTTTGAGAAATTGAATGATTTAATTACGATATGGATAAGTACTTACTGTTAATTTAAGCCTGAGTCTAAATTAGAGTTGGTTATTGGAATATAAACCTCCATGTTCTTCATAGCAGTCGCTAGTCTTGAGACCTTAAGTGGTCAAAATCAATCGACTGAATCTTGGACTTGAGTGTTGATTATGTGTCTTGGAGGTCCTAACCTTGCATGGTAGGTTGGGTGGTTATCGATCTTGTTATCTTTATGAGTTATGATTGATATGTTAGTATTCATGTTGTTGTAATTGATTCTTTCCATTTAATTATGTAGATGAGAAGATGATATGTAATATTGATGTATGTTATCGCCGCTTATCACTTGTTCTAACTGATGTTTCAAAAAACAAAATTCATTGTATCTACTGATTTTATGTCTTAACATCTAGCCTCATAACATAAAATAACATCTAATAACATGTCTTGAAAAACAACTCACTTGTTCTAGCCTCATAACATCTAATAACATGCTTGCAGAACCTATGGTGGAAAGTACAATTATAACATATGCCCCCTAATGTTTGAGTTCAGAAGAGGAAGTGATGGCTGAAATACATTAACAAATTTCATGGTGACAAGTGGAAAAAGGAAGGAGCTCAAAGATCAACAAACTAGTGAGCACTTACAATCGTACACCAAGTGGACATATATAGATCATCCTCGAGGTAGGAATACCAATGCTCAAAAGAGAAACAAAGCATGGCTACTAATATAATACACTGCAGATTCATGAAGTTAAATGGAATACCATGTCTAGGAATGAATACACAGTGGATCCATGTCATCAAAAATATCATAGCCACAGGAAAATACAATGTGGATCTATATCATGTGTACAATCAAAGACACCAACAAATAGAATGTGTATCTATGACATAACATATATCTATTAGGAAGACAACGAGCATTGAGGAAAGTGCCCCTGAAGTCTTGAAAGTACTCATATATAAGTGATATGCTCCATTGCAACTTGGGAGGGGTGCTATAATGGAAGGATGTGCCCCCCAAACACAAGGTCTTTATTCCAAACCCCGATGGTACAAATCTACATCATGCGAATAAATGAGATAATGTCAAGCATGTTAGAAACCATCTGATTACTGCTCATTGATGTATACCATTAACAGGTGCGATGAGACCCACTAATGATGAATATGGACTCCAAGGCACATAGTAAAATATAGCGAGTGTGAATAGAGTATCTGATTTAAAACACTCATAGAATTAATCGAGTAGGATTCAATGATGAAAACCCATTATTGATCACGATGAGGCCTGCAACTGAGGATTGCAAGGTCCAAGGTACTAACTGGTTTCTAGATCCCTCTCCTAGATAATGTGTTGGAGTTGATAGAAAAATATCTATCAAAGGAGGGCCTTAATGTATCCCCCATCAATCGACATGAAACCTACACCGAGATATGATGTGAAGAGAATATCACCAAGTACAACTGACACCGGGATGACCAACTCAAAAATTCAAAAAAATAGCAGATGGTTGAATCAGGCTTAAAATTCCATTGAACATATAGCACGACACAATGGTGACTTGGAAGTGAGACACAAGACTTGGATGAATATAGTGCAACAACACAAGAGGTAGTGAAGCAGTCTCCATGATGACATGAAGAGTAACCAATCCGAGGAGTATCTCTAACTCATGTTACTAGGAAAAATCCTAAGAAATATAAAACCCAACTGTATGATGAGGACTTAAATAGGTTCCATGTTCAAGGGTGACTCGACTGACGCTGTCGATTTTAGAATAGACCAATCATGAAAAAACCTCACTCTTTTTTTTTACCTCCTTCATGGTTTAACAAGTGCGAAAGAGGAATATAAGTATGCTTGGTATGTACCCTTTTTGTGTCCTTTTACAAGTCTGAAAAATATATAAAATTGTACTCATATGGAGAGAATGAGTCACTTAACAAAATTATCCTATGTTCCAAGTGCATGGAACCAACCTAAGAAAGATGAATGCAAATGGTACAAGCAAGTGAGACCCACTCTTAGCAGATGTTCTCTCCATGGGTAGATGGATGAAAAATGGAGGTAAAATAATGCAAGAGGTGGATGGTCAAGGGATACTGTAACAATGGTAAGTGGAATATGGGAAAACAACAATGTAATGGTGGGAAAAATGACACAAACAACAAATTCATAAGCGACTTTTAAGCAACAATATTTTTTGGGGGGAACCCCCACGAGATGTGGCCAGAATATAGATGAAGAGAGAAGAATGAGGCTTAATCATCAAGTCATAGAGAGGCTAAAGGAGTTCTCCTGAGCCTACGAGAAAATGCAACATGGGAACTGAATGGAAATTCGGGTGCTAACTAGGGCACCCCTTAAGGGTAGGAACTACCAAACATGTTACAACATGAAAAACAAAGTGGCTATTTTCACAACTTGACGAGATCAAACCTAATCCATTGTGACGACATGATGGATGGTTAATAATGAAAAATGGGAAATGTAGGGAAAAAACTATCCCTATATGCTGGTTTGGAAAACACGTACCTCGCATTCAGTGGAAGTCACCATCTTTGTAAAAGCTTCTGTGTAATCCTGTCAACACATGTAAACTAGATTCTGGGGGTCAAAATGCACAGTGAAATCTCAAAAAAGAAAATGTTTTTGGATTTTTTGGATATAATATATGCAAAACAATAAGTTCTCACACCATACACCTATGTATAAAACACTATGAATTCTAATTATTTAAATGAAGTAGATCCCATTGCTACGCTCTGACCAAGGATATTTTTCATAATCGATGAATGCATGAGCCAATATTGTCATCATATGACTTACCATGTCAGGGCCATGCCACATAGGAATGAATTTTTGCATACAAAGATACTCATTGTGAGTAGTCTCGTGAGCTAGGGAGACTCCTTGATGGGATCCATCAAGGCATGACGGAAGTATGAAACATGAATCTTTGATGGAAGGGGTAGCATAGAATTCAATGGAAAGTTCTAAAAAAGATAACTAAGGTGGAAAAGGGTCAAGACTAGGAGGTTTACTAGATGCCCAAGCAAATTCCCCCAGTCTCGAGTCACAACTCATCATGCTAACTCTCATCGGTTCCAAATCAGGGAGGATGGATTCTCGATGATGCTCATATTTCCCAGGCTTGTCTATGAAAGCCATGACTTCTAATATGGCCTCATCTGAAGGAAACTTAGTATCTAGGAAACCATGTGAATGCAGAGAGTAAATGACCCATGTGGGCGTAGTATGTTGATCACACTACATATGAGGATGGAGGTGTTGACTAGTATCAAATGATGTTGATGGGATCTCTAGATCAATAATATCAACCATGGTGAGCAACATAGAAGCTCCATATGATTCAATATCCTCGAGATGAGGTACCGCCCAAGGATTGATAGACCTAATGGATCCACTAGTAAATGATGAAATCATGTCGATAGGAGCAGTGTTCACAATAGGATATGGTGGGCGAAGGGAAAATATTCCCATAAGCGAAGGATATTTGAACATCCCCACACCAACATTGAGATAGGACTGTTGGGTATCACCGACAAAGGGTACATTATACCCCACATTGGATCCAAGGTCTAGGGTACATAACACAAGATGATCTATCGTCACTATTTTCCCTTGATGAGGGAAGCATAGGACCCTAAAGACCGATGAGAAAATTGTATTCATAGTGTAGAACCAAGTACACCCAAGTAACAAATTGTACTCAAGAGGTGCATCGATGGCCTCCACAACAACAAAGACAGTCTTACCACCGAACTCGATGGGTAAGGAGGTGATTATTCCATGAGGTTGGAACATATGTTCATCAAATGATTTCAACAATGTTGCAAATGTGTCAATCTTAGGAGAGCCAATGGATTTCCAAGAAGAAATAGACATGATGCAAGTCGAGGCTCCTTCATCAACCACAATTTGGAAGATGTTTTTCCCCATCAATATGTTTGATATGGAAAGAAAAATAATGGGAGAGCCTATGAATAACCTAATCAGAATCAAAGGTCATCAACATCGACTCTGAGGGATCAAACCTACCTATAAAAGACAACAAGGATTTTCTCTATGCTAGAAAGCTTTGGATAACTTTGAGGGTAGACATGGCACATGGTGCCTGGTCCAAATCTTCCACAATACTATAGTTGTGGGTGAACTATGTGTTGGGATTATGCATCACGCGTCAAAGAATACCCTTCAGGGGGAGAAGTTGTGCATCAAAATATGACTTCTCATTATGAATTGGGCCATCAGGATAGGAAGAAGATGTTGACTCATGCACAATAGGAATAGACTCAGACATGTTGTAGTTCTTAGATCCAATTTGAAAATTGATCGTGTGGTCACACATGAAAACAAAATAATTCTAGGAAGACGCTCATGATGAATGGTGCCTTCCATGCCCCCTTGTTGAGGGGCATGATTTGTTGCAACAATATGTTGAGGTTGAGGAGGGAAAGGATGAGTTAAGATATCCGACTATTGAGAGGCCTTCTATTGTGCTAAGTAATGATGGATATCATCATTTCAAGGACACTAGTGAGTAGGGTGGTACTCCCTACAAATTATGCAGGGAAACTGACTCTTTCTTCTCTTTAGTGCCCCCCTCCTCTTTTTCTTTCCTCCAGGTTGGTGAGGATTCTTTAGTTGCATGGATGACACCAAATTCATCTAGGAGGTATGAGTAGGGACTGAGGAAGTTTGAGCACTAGTACTAGTAGTTGATGGGTGTGATGAGATAGACATGTGATCCATTTTTTAAGCTAATTGGTTCACAGAGGCATGGGAAACAAAACCAACCATACCATTGGCATGAGGTCCTAGGTTTGGATTCTTTAGATCTGTCAACAACCTAGGATCATGTGGAAATATATCATAAAGGGTTCCCAACCGAGAATAGATCAAGTCTAAGTGTTGGGAACACATAATGGCTTGCTCTTCAGTAGCCACCCCGACCATATCCACATCCTTGGTAATGGTTGGAAGGAGGTATTTAGTGAACCAGTCCATCAAGAGCTTAACTTGGATATGGGTATTAATCATCCTACACCTTCATTGCCACTCATGAATATGATTATAAATGTGAGTGGAAGTACCCTGACATAGTGAAGTCAAGAGCTTCATTCCTATTTGGTACCTAATATGTAACTAGTAGTGCTTAAGGAATGCCATTTACAAGTCATTGAAGCTTTTAAAGGAACCACCTTGTAATTCAATGTATCATTGGGAAATATCTCTGGTCAAGTATCTCTAGAAAAGACACAACCTCACACTATCATCCATCAAGGAATTGGATGAGCACCATAAGTGATATGCCATGATGTGTGTGGAGGGTTCTTTTCTTGGATTTTCGTGTAATTTTGGTATGTTTGAAGGTAGTTTTCCAGGCATGGCCAACCATGAAGGGTTGTGGGAAATAGGTTCATTCATCAACCGTGATATATTAGGTAGATATAACATTGCTAGGAAGGGAAATGACACAATTGAATACTGGGGGGGAGACGTATTCTTTGTTGTCCCAGATGAACCTTACAATCCCACTACATTTGTACTACCATAACGATGTTGAGGTGTTCCCGAAGAGTGAGTTCCCCCAAGGATGGTGGCACTTCCAAGAAAATGATTTATCCCTAGAATAGATGTTCCCCTGAGGGGATTTCCCCCAGGGATAAATATATACCCTCCAGGAAGAACATTCCCAAAAATAGTCCCAAGAAAGAAACCACTAGAATCAAATGTGTTAATGAATGGAAAGCCTCCCCAATTTGAAAATTTTCCTCCAATGGATGTTCCCCTAGGGAAATTTGTGCTAACCGATGGGAATTTAAAACCTCTTGACATACTACTGCCTCCAACCAATCTAGATACAACCCAAAAACCACTAGGAAAGTTCCACCCAAAAGGTACACCTGCATGTGATGATGCTCGACCACTCATAGGAATGATGGAGGTAGAAGGAGATCCATGTCCCATGCTAAAACCAAGGCTTGACCCCCACTGGGAAAGGATCCAAATGTGGGCATCAAAACATAGGGGATGGGCATGGTAATGTTGGGTATACTAACATATGAGATTGAATACATGATTGGGATATCCCAAATCGAGGAACCTATAGAAAAAGCCATGGATGGTGTAGGTCCAATGGTGTTAAGAGAAGGTAATGTGGACATCACTAAGATTCCCCTAGTCTCTCTTGAACATGGGATGGATGGCTCAGATACACTGGACGAGACACTTGGTTTCGACATGGTATAATGATTATTGAACAAAGAAAAAGGCTCACTAAAGATCTACCTAACCTAGACAAATAGAGGTTATTTTCGATTAGTTAAAGGATGGTTAAAGTTTGGTAGAGGAACTTCATCGACCACTTCCACTTCAACCAAACCAATTTTATTGAACCAAATATAAGAACCTTCGAATTATTGGTCACCTAGTTCACATCACTTGAGAGGTGGTTGTACCTCTATGTGTTGAATATTGAGTAGCTTCAGAAGATATCCTTATTCTACTTGACCAAGACAAACCCTAAAGAATGTTATTATATTATATTTATTAAGACACCCCTATTGTGCCTTTGTAAAATTTGGCCCTATTGTGCCTTGACATGTAAAATATAAAATAAAAGGGTAAAGTGACAGGTTGGCCCAGACCTAATTTTAGGCTGGCCATACCACTATTTATAAGGGAGGCCAATGCCTCATTTGCAAGCACTCACTCACTAGATTTTCAGTGTGCAAGTCTTGGAGGAGAAGCTACTGCAATTGGGGGTGATGTCAAGGAGGGTTTTGGTCTATATCTTGGTATCTCTTGGTTAAGTGGTGCACTACTCTTCCTAGTGAAGGAGTAGAGGATGATATTATGCTTTGTTAGTTCTCTCTAGAGGAGATAAGCATTGTTCTTGGTTGGCTAATATATATTGACGAAGTTTACTAGGTTTTCTCCCCCTAGAGGGTTTCCCAGGATAATCTTTGTGTTTCTCTCTTGTTTCTGTGATTGCCTCTCTTTCAATGATCTTATATATGTAGCTAATGTACTAAATGATTGTTATAATAAAGAAGAAATGTAACTACTAGTTGTATAAGTAAAAATAACAACATGGTATCAAAGTAGGCCTCAAAGAGACCAACTCACCGTTTATAAAGTGGATAGCCTCAATGCACCCTCTCCAAAGTTCAGTTTTCAGTGTTGCAGCTGCTGTAAAATTAGGTTTTCTGCACAAACCCTAAGAGTGACGTTTTTACCTTTGTTGGAGGACGTTGGTGAAACTAAAATCACCTTGGAAATCGCTCAAGCAAGGAACATCACTTCCTTGGATTAAAATTTCAAAATTTGAAGTTTGAGAAATTAGGGTTTCCCCATAAAACCCTGAGTTGCAGTTGAAGTACCAGTTGCAGTTGCAGTTGCAATGTCAGTTCCTTCATGCCATTTTTAGCACCAGTTGCAGTACCCATTGTAGTGAAAGTTTTAGTGAAGTGTTGGGACTGAGTTTTATTGTTTTAGTGTGCCTTACCCTAGAAAATCTCTAGCTACCTTTAGATTACAAGTTGCAACACCTTTGCAGTTTTAAAGGTTGTTTATTTCTTTTCGCTGCTTCCAGATGGTGCCACTATCTACTAATACTTTCAGAGGTATGTACTTACATATGTTTAAACTATATCATTATTCTAAAGGTTATTTGCAGGAGAAATGATCTTTTGTCTAAAACAACAATCGTAGATACAGGAGGATCTCAAATCCAACACATTCAGATGAACAATGTACCCCATGTTTGATTAATTTGATATACTTGTATTTGTTATGGCATGAACATCTAGGTTGTATTTTGATCTATTGAAGTTATTACTATCATACTAATCATTGGTCAAAATTAAAGTCAAAGTATTATATTGATTAAGGTTGAGATTATAGAGTTTATTCTCTAACTCAAATTTCTGTCAAGTAAGCATATTATATTAGTACAAAGGACATGATGAAGAAAATGTTAGTCATCTTGAGTAAAGGAGACTTGAAAGAAAAGAAACACACTCATTCTTGAGGACAAGACTCCAGGTCCTAGGTTTGATTGATTAAATTGATAAGATTAAAATATACACATATCAAGTTTGATAACTTCTAAACACTATAGTTGTGATAACAATCTTTGAAAAGTTTATTATTGAATACTTGGTAGCATGTGAGCACTATTGAGGTAAATGCTTATTGTAATCATTTACTAGATATAACTAATATCTCCTCTAGGAGAAACTTCTTGTTTTGTTTCCAGGTTACCATGGAGGAATGATTGATCACAACACTAGAAGAGTGTTTCTCTCATTTCTTATTACTGTATTTCTTACTTTTGACCCATTTTTTAGGTAGGTCACAAGTGATAGATCTTAAAGAGCTACTATGATTATTGTTCTCTCTATTTATTATTATTATTATCATTATTATAAAGAGTATTATTCTTTTCTATTGTTTCTCCCTTGTTGTTCTTGTTCCAAGAAGGTCACAGGTGATAACCTTGAGGGAGATATAGTGACAGTTGCAGGAGGCAACATATTAGATGAGACATGGAGTAGACTATACAAGTTGTATACGTGACCATGTGCATCCATTTACTGAAGAAAAATAAGAAGAAGCTCCTTTTTCTAGAAATGGAACATATCATAAGGAGACAAATAATGAGGAGATGAAGGCTCCAAATATGACAAAAAAAATCCGTTTAGTGTAGTTGATCACTCTTCAGATCATCAGGAAGAGTTATTAGATCTAGAAGGGCCTACCCATAATCATTGTAGTAACCAGGAAGATACCAATATGGTTTCATGACACTTTGAAGGATGCAAATCCATATAGCATTGACAAGCCATATCATGAGGAGGATATGGCTCCACTAGTGGTGAGGAAGGTGGCCCCACCAAGTACCATCCCATAAGGAGATAGATTTTAGAGGGAGTCAATCCTCATGATCTAGTAAGTAGGAGCATCCTCTGTTTCAGGATTAATCTGTAAGTGCGGACACAAATCGATCTCCCTAGATCCACCTGGATCTAGAACAAAAAAGAACAGAATATATCGCTTTCCCTAGATCTAACTATTGAATTAAATTGGAAGTGAGAATAAGAGACATACCTTATAATCGCTTCCTTAATATTTGTTGCTCCTTCTTCACTCCAGCGCTCTCGTGCATTCAAAATCAAAACAGCAAAAACCAACCAAAGTGAAAGCAAATAATATATTCAATAGCTAATCTATACATATGATCAAGGAGTTATGTAATAAATTAGATCTAACTTTATGGGAAAGAAACATATTATTGTATCATATTAAATGTGAAAGAGAGATTACAACCGTTGCCTTGATGTCGTAAGGTCCCTTCCAACTGTCCTTCATTCCCCACACACTTCTTGCTCCAAGGATTCTGAGACCATAGATCTGATAGCTACTCACAATCTATCTTGACAAAGCAAATCTTAAAGCCACTCTAATCAAGCTAATAATTCCAAGCCAAAGAACAAGAACCCACCAGCTAACTTTCTCCATGAGAACTCCTCTCCTTTTATAAGTTGAAGAGGATAAGGTGAGGAGGTTAGGATGATCCCACTAAATCATGAAAGCGAGTAAGATCCAAACCATTCGGATGCCACCTCACCATAGAAGCTTCTCCTTCTAGAAGATTCGAGAAAATGCTCGTTTTTCCCACGTGCTGGCATTCTCGCACCC
>JASDQU011400773.1:6279-19210 GCA_032191745.1 Picea mariana
TTGACGACCGCTATTCTTCCACGACCCGTGGTGGTACCTAAGACTAAACATGGACAACAACCTGCAACGAAATACGTGGAAAAGCCTGAACGAGTAGTTGAAATGGTAGAAAGGTAATCAATGTTCATGCAGTACATAATACAATTATTCTAGATTTGTAATTGCTGAACTATGTGTTGATAGATTCATCATCCTTTATGATTTAAATCTTGGGACTGTGTATTGAATTTAATGCCTGGATTTTCTCAGTAAGTGGAGGACGTGTTGTTTTATCCGACGTCTCTTTTTTGTTGCCTCAACGAGATGGTCGCTGCCTTCTCGGCCTTTTCCTACCTATAATTAACCTCTGACATTTCTGGCGGTTCCCTCCCTGGCGAATTCCGTCTTCGGCTGTAAGCTGAATTAATTACTATTAACCCAATTACTCAATGTTCCCTTTTTACAGTGATTATTGTTGAAAATAATAGTGGAATGTATTCGCTAGCATAAATTTGTTTGCTTAAATAGTTTACAATTGATTTAGTACAGAGAATTAATTGAGAACTGGTGGAATGGTTGCATGTTATAGTTGTCCTTCAATAGTTTTAATTTGTTGTAGAACAGTGAATTGATTTAAGAACGGGTGGAATGGCATCCTGTTATAATTCCCTTTTTCTTGTTTTAATTGTTAGAACAACGCATTCTTTTAAGAAGATGTGCATGGAAGTTGTATATTAATTTTATTGTTTAATAAGGTCACCAATTCAGGGAACTCGTGGACTGGCAGTGGCATTTATCGCTGCATCTATTAGTTGTTTAATGTTTAATAGGAGCTCTCTATTCGTTTTTTAAGAGATAGGGAGGGGTTTTATACTGGCTAAAAGGATTGGTTCCAGTACCAGCTTTTGCATGCCCATGATCATAGAGATCTGTTCATTACCCGCCAACCATTCCTTTCATAAAGATGAGCTACTGAAAACCAATGTCTCATGGTTCGGGTTCGGCAAGGATTAGGTACGATTTGGGTTCGAATTTTCGGATGAGGTTCGACTTCAGATTCGACTATATACATTTAATATATATATATAGTTGTAGCCCATGGGAGCTTGAAGACACATTTGATGGATGTATGTCTGTTCGAGGGCACATTTCATTGGTTGAATCGAACCGAGTGAACTTGAATTGAACTTCACTCGAACTTGAATTGACACAGCTGAAAACGATAACCCATATTTATTCCCCCCAAAGACTTAGCTCAGGTAAGGTTCTCACTTACCTTCTAGCTAGGTCAGGTTATCCTTCTATTTGTTTTCTATAACTGCCCTTACCCTTATGATTGATTAGCGGCCCCCAGGGTCCTGAAAGGCAGACGATAACTAGTAAATCCATCCAGTAAGGTCCTGATCAACCCCCAAACACTATTTCCTTATCTAATCGGAACAGGGAACAACCACCAGTCAGTCTCTTTAATGGTTATAGGGAACAAAGATTATAGTTGCTTTTTAATGGTTTTTCTAATTGTTTTATAACATGCACTAAAATAAGGTACCTATTGAGAACATAAATGTTGTTAATGCAATCCTGGTATGATTGTTTTTAAATAATAATTTATTAACCATAAGAAACTTCACTTCTTAACATTATTTTAAAGGGTTGTATTTAAGAAAAAATGTTTTTAAATAAAATTTATTAATCATAAGTTGCTTCACTTCTTAATAGTATTTTAAAGGGTTGTATTTAAGAAACAAATGGTAGGGAAACATTGTTATATGTTAAATAATATTTTATTAATGTTAAATGATAATTTATTCATTATAAGATGCTTCATTTTTTTTAATGTTTTAAAGGATTGTATTTTAAAAATAGAAGATAAGAAAGAGATTATTCCTTATTTAATATCGATTTGGAGAAGTTAAAAGTGTAGTTGATTTATTGATTAAATAAACTCGTTTGAATGGAAGGGAAAAAAGATACTTGAAGTTGTTATATTTTGAATATTAAATTGTGGTTGGTTATATTAATTGGTTACTATGAGATATGTGTTATTAATTGGTTATATGTTTTTATATTAGTTGGTTATTATGTGCTTCATGTTGAATATTAAATGGTGGTTGGTTATATGTTGTTATACCACATGTGACTGCCTTGTAAGAAAACAAGAAATTTATCTAGTTCATTGCATAAATTAAAATGTATTGAACATAATTATCTTGTGTCATTTTCAACTAGTTGATTGAGTGCTTTGTTTATCGATTTCATCTAATGTATGACAATTTAAGTTTGGACTTCTGGTGCGTTGGATTGTGTCATGATTGAAGGTTTAGATTGGTTTATGTTGCACTTTAGTTACAATTGCACGTGTCGCCATGTGGCAGCATGATTCCTTATGATTGGGTCATTGCGCGCATTGACCGATAAGTGCACATGATAACTAGGCCTTGGGTCTTGTGCTTCCTGATGATGGCAGTCACTATTGGAATTGATGTTTTGCACCTTACTTTGTAACGTTTTATTGTGTTTGTTTCTCACTCGTCGTGAAGATTATAATCACTTGTGTCATTGATGTTGGTTGCGTTGGGTTGTTATGATGATTTTCCTTAGATTAGTAGGCTTGGTATGCTTGTTTTGGGCGGGATGTAGACACCTCCTTGTTCCTCAGAACAGTCGCCAACCTTGAGACCTTAAATGGTCAAAATCGATGGAAACCTAGGCTTGAGCATTGCTTATGTGTCCCGGAGGTCCTAATCTTGCAGGGTAGGACGGGTCGATAGTCATTTTTATTTTTCTTCCGATTGCTTGTCGTATGTTTCTTCTAGCTACATGATGTGCTAGTATTCTAGGTCGTTATGTTTGTCTATTTCCTGAATTGCACACGTTTTGTTCGTCGTCAATTTACGTTGATTCACTGTTTGTCGTTGTTACTTTCCTACATAAAAAAATACATATTTCACTTGTTATGCATCGCATGTTGTTGTAACGACAGGGGTCATTACAGATGTATCAAATGCTCTTCTTTAGTTTTTCTAAAGACCAATATATCATCCAGATACACAATAAAAAACTTACCAATGAATTCCTTCAATACTTCATTCATCAGTCTCATAAAGGTACTTGGGGCATTTGTTAAGACAAATGGCATAACAAGCCACTCATACAACCCTTCATTTGTCTTAAATGTTGTTTTCCACTCATCACCTTCTCTCATTCTTATCTGGTGATATCCACTTTTCAAATCTATTTTAGAAAATAAATTTGCTCAACTTAAACAATCCATTATGTCATCCATTTTTGGCAAAGGAAATATATACCTGATGGTGATCTTGTTTATGGCTCTCGAGTCTGTACACATTCTCCATCCTCCATCATTATTTGGACTCAACACAGTTGGTACTATGCATGGACTCAAGATTTCTCTAACCAAATCCTTGTCCAATAAATCTTGGACTTGTTTCCTTACCTCCTCATTCTCTTGAGGTGTCAATCTATATGCTGCTTTGTTCGACAGACTTTCTCCTGGTATCAAATCAATATGATGGTTGATACTTCTAATGGGTGGCAATGAGTTAGGCAACTCATCCACTACTTGTTGATGGGCATAGGTGACACACCGTCAACTGGAAGGTCAAATCCAGACCGAGGTTGTCTAAATAACCAAAGTCGTTTGGAATGAAATGACCCGATGGGTTTAATGGCTCTCTTGGCCAACTAAAGTCCTACAAATAATAAAAGAAAAGAAGATATAAAGCTATGATACAGATAATATAATTTTAATAATTACAAATGTCAAAATATAAACATGAATATGTACATATGGTTATGAACAACGTATATACAACTTGCAATATTTATTGGATATCTTGCGAAATGGATGTTTTTGAAAGTGTTTATAAAAAAGATAAATAAAGCACATACATTTTTCTGTTTTCTTTTGAATATTTAAAAGTCTAAAACTAATGAATACTAAACAAATATAATTGAAATAAGAATAGATAAACAATCAAAGCTAATTCAAGATGCCCTTATTTCATTAATAAATAATTTAACTAAATGATAAGTAAACTAACGTGTAACTAATCGATTAAACTGAATTTATCTTCCTGTGTAATTCGATCTCCTAACTGTTCTGCATATGAGGGAAACCTGTAAAAGAACAGTGCTAACAATCCCAGAACAAACTCAAAGATGCATTGGAGCGGGAATATAACAACAGAATGATAAATGTATAGATCTGGTGATCTTATGATAATCAACACTTATAAAGAGAGGAAATTCAATTCAAAGCATTAATATAATCTATCATTTAATATCTAGAATAAATCGACAATAATCAAATGGCAGATTGATCACAGATGTAAAATGGAATAACAAATTACAGACATTATCAAAATACTTAATAATATGAAATATCATATGATAACCAAACTAAAGCTGCATCAAACATAATAATATTCCATAAGATGGAGGCAATAAAAAAACTTAATGGGGTAAGCGCCACACAGGTCTAAAGCCAAATGGTGAGCAACGTCTCCATATCAGTTTTCAAAATCATATGTCCATAATGTATCCCAACGAAAGATGTTTTCACTACTAAAAGTGATCACTATTTAAACTAGTTTAGGATTCACAAACTCTTATCATGCAAGATAGAGTGCAATCCCCCCAAAATAGATAGTTTTACAAAAATAGTACAAYAGGAAAYCACTCCTGTAGGAGTTGGTTTGTCAAAATAATAACAAAGTTTTATCAACATAAAAGAAAGAAACTACTGAATAATAGAGCATATGATCCAAGATGATTTCTCCATGTAAACAACGTCATAATCATCATTTTCCTGTAGATAACAAAAACATAATTGATATTCAGAAAATAATGCTAACTAATATTAAAAAATATACTGTCTACAGAATCAGAAATTATGTAGCTAGTGTTATATTAATAAAGAAAATCAAAACTAAATATTCCTATTTTGACTTTCATAAAAAAATAAAATGAAATAAAATCAAACAAAATCAATTTTACCATTTAGAAATTAGACAATGAAGGATCAAACAATTATGAATTAATGATGGCATTGAAGGTGGTTGCATTTTTTATGATTATATTATTGGATTTTTTGTGCCTTTTATTTTCCCTTTCTGTGTGTGCTTTCAACTCTTGGTTTTCTCGTTCAAGTAGAGAATTCCGAGACACCATATGTTTTACTTGTGCTTGTAACAATGGCATGTCCATGTAATAGCGTTCTACCCAATCCAAACATCTGTCACAATGTACTAGTGCTATAGCAGGTCGGGGTGGAATGTATTGAGCAATGGGTATTTCGTGCTTCCTTGTGGCTTGTTTCAAGTCATGGCTAATGCCAGCAAATCCCTCTTGGCCTTTTAGAAACGAGGATAATCTAGAGACAAAGTCATACTGCTCAGCATGACCAACAGTTTCATTCTTGAGACATTGGTTGTCCGGATCTTCCCGAGCAAGGAAATCAAATATGAACAATGATCATTGACCTCAATCGTAGAGATCAAGCTCAAATGATCATTTTTTCAATTCCTTAAACTCCTATATATTAAGCGACCAGATCTCTTATTCATAAAATTCAAATCTGAGCTTTGCTGTTTCTTACCCTTAAGAATTTTCTTTATAGTAGATTTGTCACTATGGCCCTGATTAGGCTCAAAAGTAGGGGTAGGGGAAATCCTTTCTTTCAACACATCCATTACCTATTCCAACGATTTGATGGGCGAGAAAATACATCGTGGTTTCTTACCTCGGGAATTTAGCAAAGCGAGAAAGACTGGTTCATTAACTTCACAGTCAATATGTGAATTGAAACCCTGACTTTCATTCATGGGACTATCAGAATTGGGGCTTACATTTAAAGGTAGGTTCACTGTGCTATTGGGTTGGGTAAAATCATTTCGAATTAAGAAGCTTTCCCAAGTGTCCTCGATTTGTGACAGGTGAGATATAAAGAAGATTTTTACAAATCCGTGATGAAAGAAGCTTGATTGAGGGTTCATGCTCTGTCTCTTATAGCATTTTGACATTTTATATAGGCTCATTAACAAGTAGAACGCCATGTTCAGTTTAAACCCTATTCATAACATCAACAGTCAGATGTGTTATAAAAATACCAAACCATACCTGCCCTCGCATGTTATAAAATATTTCAAAATCAAAATATTCTCATTCCATCGAGGTTTCAGGAGGTTAATAAGAATACCTTTAGGGAAACAGGTAGACTCATGAGAGACCATGAACAAGCTCCATGGAACATCCTCCATTTTGAAATTTTTAAACCACTTTTCGCCTTCCTGCGGGAGTCCTGTTTCTCAGGCAAGGAGTCCTCTATGACCTCCAATTGCACATCCCCGACCTTGTTTCTAAACCCATCAAAATTTTGTGCAAAGGCCTGTGCGACCGTAAGGTTGTAACCTTCAAATTTCCTGAGGAAGATATCCCAACCATGAGCCTTGAAATCATCTATGGCATCATCATGGGTAGGAAGGGATTGACATCCATTCGGTTTGATTCGAACCACATGGGCCATGGCCACTATGAAATAGACACGATAGATATCACATAAGGTAGGCTTCGACTTCCAATAAAAGAGTAGCAGAGAGAGGTTTGTGCAAACTAAAATGGTCCGATACCTATGAAGTTTGGAGAATTCCATGTTTGATAACTTAAGTTTAGAGATACAGGCAACCGAAGGGTGCACAGACCTAAGAGCCATTACACATAATGAATACCAAACCCTTGACTACTATTGAATGCCAATTCAAATAATGAATGGGTTCATTAATGCACATGACAACAAGGTGAGGTGTAGTCGTGGGTACATCAGACCTGTACCAAGCGACATGAAAGTTGATATGACTATTGAGAGCATGAAGCACATATCAAATGTTAATCCAATTTTTTGTGCATTCATACATTTCAAAAATTTAAACCAAACGATCAACCATATAACTGATTAAGTGATGATACCGATAATACATAAAAATCATGGAAGTGAAATAATCAATGGGCTTATAAAACTTGAAGATTAGCAACATATGGGTTTCCTCAAGGTGTAGTTTCTTCGGTAAAATGAAATAAGAAAAAGAAAAACTGAAGAATAATTACCTAAGAAAATTTCTTGTTTAAATTTCATGCTTGCAGTCATGATTTTTAAACAAAACAAACGAAAATTTAAAAGAAAAACTCATAAGATAAGTTTAGACAAATCATCGCCTTGAAACAAAGAAAACATAAGCGTTTATAAATGTAAGGAGGTGGCAGCTACATAAAGATATATATCTCTTTGTGATGATTTTAATTGTGATAAAAATTGACCGAATTGGTGGCTGCCAACAATGGCGACACGTTGGGTGAAGCAATTATCTTTGCATTAACAAAACATATGTTAGGGGCTCAGATGAAATAAATTTTTAGAAACATTTAACAACAGATCAAGCATTCCAATCATAACTCAAAAATTAATGCAGTTTAGCATTGGATGTATTTCTGTCGAAAATGTAATCTGGTATCTTATTTAGATTATAGGTGTAGTGATGTTTATACAGTTGAATTTGATACCGTTGATAGGGCCACTACTGCCAGCAGGCGTCCATAGCCTCAACATGGATGTCATTTAACCCACCCTAGTACCTCTATCCTGTCCAAGAATTGTCCATTCATGATAAAAACATCTTCATACTTGATGAAGTCAAAACACATACTTGGGAATATTCTTAAAACCAGCATTGCTTCGCTGCCAGCGGGCATGTTCAGTACCCCAACGAAGTTTCCTTGGTATCATGAGTGCATTTACCCACTGCCAGCAGACCTGTTCAGTGTCTCGGCGGGTTTACAAACACTTCCCACACATTACAGTGCTTCTAACTCTCTAGAATTTTGTTTATAAATTTGTTGAAACTTCATGATATTCAAGAGAGCGAGATGATACTGAAAATCTCATAGTTTGGAATGAAAATTTTGATCATTAAAGAATCATTTTTCTTTTTTGATGACTTTCATCATGATTTGGACAGTTGGATTTCTGTTAAGAAATCACCTCTAGGATGGGGAATCACAATGAGTTGTTCTCATTAAAACAGGGACAGTGTTAGAAGTTTGTTAAGGATAATCGCGTCTTCCTATAATTTCAATGAGAAACCAGAAACATTGATTTGAACAGAAACTTACTTCTGCTGATCTGAGTTTAGAATTTACTGTTCAGGTGCTTGAGATGTTAACAATTGCTACAAACAAATGAGAGTTTTGATTCCCTTCAACAAATGAAATAGTGACTCAGACATAATTATTTAGAAAACAAATCAAAATCAAGCAAAATGAAAAGAACCAAAATAAAAAATAGAAAAGAAAATTAAAAATATTTACAAGAGGGTGGAACATAAATCATCAAGCGAAATAATTCTTGAGAGCCTGGCCATTCACTGGGAAAGTGTCTGGCTGTCCCTCCAAATTATGTAGATGAAAAGAGTTAGGACCCAATTTTTCAGAAATTACAAATGGTCCCAACCATAGGTTTTGAAACTTGTCATGTTCCCCCTTTCCCTCATGATATTTTTCCCACTTGAGAACCAAATATCCAACCTCAAAATTCCTATCAGAAGACGAATTTGCATCGAACCAACTTTTCACAATTTGTTGGTGCTGATCCAATTTATTTTTCGCTTGTGTTCTCACTTTTTCTAGTTTTAATAAGGCATTTATCTGGTTTTCTATAGGTGGACATTATTCTTCTTGAACATTCTGCAATAATTGCAGAGAAGGAATTAAAACATGTGGGGGGAGGATAGATTCTCTTCCATGAATGAAGAAGAAATGGGAATTACCAACATAAGCTTTTAGAGTTACCCTATCAGCCCAAAGTACACTTTACAATGCATTGTGCCAATTCTTGTGATTTTCTGAAACTGTCCTTTTAATAATCTTGATTAAATTCTTATTTGTCGATTCTACTAGACCATTCCCTTGAGGGTAGTAGCTGGCAAAATACTTCAGTTTAATCCCCTTTTATAGAGCGAAAAAATTCATATCAAGGGACAAAAAATAAGAGGCATAAAACTAGACATTCAGGAATGTTGAATTGAGTGATGATATGGGAATTCAAAAAAGATACTACTTGATTGGTGTTAACCACTTTTAAAGGTACAACTTCAGACCGCCTTGTAAAATAGTCTGTTGTTGTAAGGATGTACTTGTGTTGCTGTGAAGAAGGGGGATTGATTGGTCCTATGATGTTTAGACCCCATTTATGAAAAGGTGCATCTACAATAACAGGTTGCAAAGGAAAGGCTTCCCTTTTCACCTGTCCTGCAGCCTTTTTCCAGATTACACATTTGCGGGACAATGTATGGGCATATTTAAACAAGGTAGGCCAATAGTACCCAACCCTTAGCACTTTGTGGGTAGTGGTATCTCCACCAAAGTGACCACTGGTTTCACCTGCATGAAGTTCATCCAACACTCTTTCAGACTGATCCTTTTCTAAACAACATAGAAAAACACCATCAAAGTTCTAAGTTTCTAAATAATATATCATTGATTAACTGGAAAGATGCATATTTAAGCCTAAGTGCTCTTCTATTTTTAGGATCAATATTGTGGGGAGCATATCCATGCGTTGAATAAAATCTAATGTTCTCATACCAAGAATTGGGTGTAGGTTGTACACAACTGATCTATTTTTCGTTGTGTTGATTTACAGTTGATGTGTTTATTTCACTTTCTTGTTCTTCAATTGAATTAGCCACTAGTTTACATAGGCATTGACCTCTAAAAATTTGTGTAGGAGTTATTTCAAGGTCATATTCCTATAGTGAGGTCATCCAATTTTCCCTTTTCTCACCCAACTCTTTTTGTACTAACAGGTTTCTCACAGCGGGGTAAGGAACAACAACTTTGGTTCTGGATTTTAACAGGTAAGACCAGAAGTGTTTCAATGCTTTAAAAACAACATATGCCTACTGATCTACTGCTGGGTAATTAAGCTCTGCTCCTTTAAAATCAGATCTCATGAAGGAAATGGGTATCTCATTACTTTCAACATTTTTCTGTGTAAGCACAACAACATAAGATCTGTCAGATGCAATAGTGTAAAGAGTGAAATACTGAGAAAAATTGGGACTCCTCAGGGAAGGGGCTTCTATTATTGATTTTCTTATTGAATCGAAATCTTGAATTTATTGAGGTCCCCGTCAGTACAAAACATCCTTTTTAATTAGATTTTGTAACGGTCTAACCATTTCTGAGAAACTTGGGACAAATATTCTAACAAAATTAATCTTGCCCAAAAAGGAGTTCATGGCCTTTTTGGAAGAAGAAGGGGGAAGCTTATCAATGGCTTGGGTTATTTCGGGATCAACAATCATTCCATCCTTAGACACTATAAACCCAAGAAGTTTACCCTGCTCTACTGCAAAGATCAATTTCTTAGGGTTGAGAGATATGCTGAACTTGTGACATTGTTCCAAGATAGCCCTAATGTGAGACAAGTGATCTTTATTGTTTTTAGAAAAGACAGTGATATCATCAAGATAGACCACAAATGACTGGTTAATGAGGCCACAGAAAACAATATCCATTACTCTCCGTAAAGTGGCACCGACGTTTATCAGTCTGAAAGGCATTTTCCTATAGGTGTAAGTGCCCCATGGGGTACATAAGGTGGCTTAAAGTTGGTTTGAAGGAGACATAAGGACCTGGTTGTATCTCGAAAAACCATCTAGAAGAGATAGTCTTTCGGAACCAGACACCTGTTGTAGAATTTGTTCCATTGGAGGAACATGGTGGTTGTCTTTATCAGAAGCTCAATTTAGGTTACGAAAATCGACACAAAGTCGAATTTCACCACTTTTCTTCCTTACAGAGACTAAATTAGACACCCATTGAGTGTCCCTAACCAGGAAAATTATCTTTGCATTTAGTAATTTGTTTAGTTCATTTTTAATAGTAGGTTCCAATTTAGGATGCATTTCCCTCAATTTCTGTTGAAAAGGCTGAGTCTGGGGTTTCATAGGTATTACATGTTGTATGATGTTCGGATCAAAAGTTTTCAAGTCATCATATGTCCAAGCAAATACATCTTTAAATTATTTAAATAATTTTATGAAGGTGAATCTTTCTTGATCGGAACATCCCTTTCCAAGATTAATATTTTGAGTATTATCTCTTGTTCCTAAATTAATAGTGTCATATATCGAAGAGGAAACATTAGTTTTATAGTTGGCTACCCCTCTAAACTTATCATGTAAGTCATATTTTTTTTCTAATATCACAATAGATCTGGGGATAGAGTTTACCAGCTCGGATGTTGATTCAAGAGATCAAGGATTAGATATAACTGTGAAGTCTCGAAGATTATCGTCATGAGTACCTTCATCAATAACTGCATCTTGGAAGGTGTATTCCATATGCAGAAAGTTGATGATCTACTGGTCGTCATCGAATACTCTCCAATTTGTGATGTTATCCGGAATTGACGACCTGAACAATAATTCGATCGAAAAGACATTAGGAGAAAGACCTAGGCAACAATTTAGAATCAAGATTGGCTAGTAGATCAACTTCTAAATTACTCATCCTAGGAATATAATTTATACTAAATGCTGAAAATTTATGCATCAAACTCCATACCTCAGTTTGATAACTCTTCAGATGCGGAGACAAACAGTGTATTGCATTCCTTACCTATTTAAATACTATTTCTCAATCGCCAAAAACTACCAAATTTTTCACATCCATGTCCAGTGCTTTCCTGAGTCCTTGCAGAAGCGCTTCATAATGGATTGTGTTGTTAGTGCATTCAAACTCTAACCGACAAGCAATAAATTTTTTATTACCAATAGGGTCAATGAGTACACAAACAAAACCTGATCCTTCTCGGGATTTAAATCCATCAAGATATAAGGACCAGATCTGTGCGTCATTAGTAGTAATTGGCATATTTGGTGAAGTTGATACCTGAGTGCAGACCATTACTTCAGATTGTTGTTCTGGGTTTGTGAAAGGAGAAATTTTAGTCATGAAGGTACCAAAAAAAGTATTCATCCCCCGYGTTTCAATTGAATTTKYCRTGGTAAYGAAAGGCTTKTTTGGATCATTCAAATATGTCATAGTATGCTTAAGATAACGTTCTCTTTTATCCTAATTTTATTGGGCTGTCCATTTTCAGGCAACCATAAGTGAGACCAGTTTGTAGCAAAATGACCGTGCAATTTTTCTAACCAATCTCTGCTTAAAAACATACCATAAAATTCAGGAATATCAACAACGATAATATCAATTATCTGATGAACTTTAGGATTGGACGATAATCTAATCAACACATTCTTAAGTTCACTGATCATTTTAAGATTCGTTTGATCTAGCTGAATAATTTTAAGATCAGAAGGATGTACTTATGCATTAATTTTCTGGCATATCGATAGAGGCATCACATTTTAGGATGAACCGGAGTCAACCATACAATTACAAACATTCCCGTTAAAAATTTCAAAGGTTAATAAAAAGGGTGGGATGATTTTCCATGTGTAAACAACATAATTCTCCTGATTTTTTAGTGCTGTCCCTAAAACAATTTTATTTACATTTGCTACAGTTTTTTCTGCTAAGTCCCTTTTGTCTTGAGGTTCAAATGTATTTTTAGTTGGGACATTTTTAGCCACGTTTGAATCAATTTCTGCTCAAATTTTTCTGCTAACATCATTCTTTTTATTGTTTTCAGCTATGCTTTGAAGCATTTTCTACAAAATAAGAGGAAATTTCAGCAGTTCAAAAACATAAATATTTGCCCTTAGTTTTTTCAGATCTTCGATTAAATCATACTCTAAAACTAGGACATCTAAGTTTTTTCTAGTTTCAGTTTTCTTTGTTTGTTTAGGAAACACATTCTTACTTGTTTCTGTAGTGGGTTTGGTTTGTGTTTTACTCCTAGTGTTGTAGG
>JASDQU011400773.1:23210-40564 GCA_032191745.1 Picea mariana
TTAATATCTAGAATAAATCGACAATAATCAAATGGTGGATTGATCACAGATGTAAAATGGAATAACAAATTACAGACATTATCAAAATATTTAATAATATGAAATATCATATGATAACCAAACTAAAGCTGCATCAAACATAATAATATTCCATAAGATGGAGGCAATAAAAAAAACTTAATGGGGTAAGTGTCACACAGGTCTAAAGCCAAATGGTGAGCAACGTCTCCATATCAGTTTTCAAAATCATATGTCCATAATGTATCCCATCCAAAGATGTCTTCACTACTAAAAATGATCACTATTTAAACTAGTTTAGGATTCACAAACTCTTATCATGCAAGATAGAGTGCAATCCCCCCAAAATAGATAGTTTTACAAAAATAGTACAACAGGAAATCACTCCTGTAGGAGTTGGTTTGTCAAAATAATAACAAAGTTTTATCAACATAAAAGAAAGAAACTACTGAATAATAGAGCGTATGATCCAAGATGGTTTCTCCATGTAAACAACATCATAATCATCATTTTCCTGTAGATAACAAAAACAGAATTGATATTCAGAAAATAATGCTAACTAATATTAAAAAATACACTGTCTACAGAATCAGAAATTATGTAGCTAGTCTTATATTAATAAAGAAAATCAAAACTAAATATTCCTATTTTGAGTTTCATAAAAAAATAAAATGAAATAAAATCAAACAAAATCAATTTTACCATTTAGAAATTAGACAATGAAGGATCAAACAATTCTGAATTAATGATGGCATTGAAGGTGGTTTCATTTTTTATGATTATATTATTGGATTTTTTATGCCTTTTATTTTCCCTTTCTGTGCATGCTTTCAACTCTTGGTTTTCTTGTTCAAGTAGAGAATTCCGAGATGCCATATGTTTTACTTGTGCTTGTAACAATGGCATGTCCATGTAATAGCGTTCTACCCAATCCAAACATCTGTCACAATGTACTGGTGCTATAGCAGGCCGGGGTGGAATGTATTGAGCAATGGGTATTTCGTGCTTCCTTGTGGCTTGTTTCAAGTCATGGCTAATTCCAGCAAAGCCCTCTTGGCCTTTCAGAAACGAGGATAATCTAGAGACAAAGTCATACTGCTCAACATGACCAACAGTTTCATTCTTAAGACATTGGTTGTCTAGATCTTCCCGAGCAAGGAAATCGAATATGAACAATGATCATTGACCTCAATCGTAGAGATCAAGCTCAAGTGATCATTTTTTCAATTCCTTAAAATCCTATATATTAATCGACCAGATCTCTTATTCATAAAATTCAAATTTGAACTTTGTTGTTTCTTACCCTTATGAATTTTCTTTATAGTAGATTTGTCACTATGGCCCTGATTAGGCTCAAAAGTAGGGGTAGGGGAAATCCTTTCTTTCAACACATCCATTACCTGTTCCAACGATTTGATGGGCGAGAAAATACATCATGGTTTCTTACCTTGGGAATTTAGCAAAGAGATAGAGACCGGTTCATTAACTTCACAGTCAATATTTGAATTGAAACCCTGACTTTCGTTCATAGGACTATCCAAATTGGGGCTTACATTTAAAGGCAGGTTCACTATGCTATCGGGTTGGGTAAAATCATTTCGACTCAAGAAGCTTTCCCAAGTGTCCCCGATTTGTGACAGGTGAGATAGAAAGAAGATTTTTACAAACCCGTGATGAAAGAGGCTTGATTGAGGGTTCATGCTCTGTCTCTTATAGAATTTTGACATTTTATATAGTCTCATTAACAAGTAGAACGACATGTTCAGTTTAAACCCTATTCATAACATCAACAGTCAGATGTGTTATAAAAATACCAAACCATACCTGCCCTCGCATGTTATAAAATATTTCAAAATCAAAATAAGGTCATTCCATCGAGGTTTTAGGAGGTTAATAGGAATACCTTTAGGGTAGTAGGTAGACTCATGAGAGACCGTGAACAAGCTCCATGGAACATCCTCCATTTGGAATTTTTAAACCACTTTTCGCCTTCTTGCGGGAGTCTTGTTTCTTGGGCAAGGAGTCCTCTATGACCTCCAATTGCACATCCCTGACCTTGTTTCTAAACCCATCAAAATTTTGTGCAAAGGCCTGTGCGACCGTAAGGTTGTAACCTTTAAATTTCTCGAGGAAGATATCCCAACCATGAGCCTTGAAATCATCTATGGAATCATCATGGGTAGGAAGGGATTGACATCCATTCGGTTTGATTCAAACCACAGGGGCCATGGCCATTGTGAAATAGACACGATAGATATCACATAAGGTAGGCTTCGAATTCCAATAAAAGAGTAGCAGAGAGAGGTATGTGAAAACTAAAATGGTCCGATACCTATGAAGTTTGGAGACTTCCATGTTTGATAACTTAAGTTTAGAGATACAGGCAACCAAAGGGTGCACAGACCTAAGAGCCATTACACATAATGAATACCAAACCCTCGACTACTATCGAATGCCAATTCGAATAATGAATGGGTTCATTAATGCACATGACAACAAGGTGAGGTGTAGTCGCGGGTACATCAGACCTGTACCAAGCGACATGAAAGTTGATATGACTATTGAGAGCATGAAGCACATATCAAATGTTAATCCAATTTTTTGCACATTCATACATTTCAAAAATTTAAAACAAACGATCAACCATAGAATTGATTAAGTGATGATACCGATAATACATAAAAATTGTGGAAGTGACTTAATCAATGGGCTTATAAAACTTGAAGATTAGCAACATATGGGTTTCCTCAAGGTGTAGTTTCTTCGGTAAAATGAAATAAGAAAAAGAAAAACTGCAGAATAATTACCCAAGCAAATTTCTTATTTAAATTTCATGCTTGCAGTCATGATTTTTAAACAAAACAAACGAAAATTTAAAAGAAAAAATCATAAGATAAGTTTAGCCCAATCATCGCCTTGAAATGAAGAAAACATAAGCGTTTATAAATGTAAGGAGGTGGCAGCTACATAAAGATATATATCTCTTTGTGATGATTTTAATTGTGATAAAAATCGATTGAATTGGTGGCTGCCAACAATGGCGACACATTGGGTGAAGCAATTATCTCTGCATCAAAAAAACATATGTCAGGGGCTCAGATGAAATAAATTTTTAGAAACAGATAATAACAGATCAAGCATTCCAATCATAACTCAGAAAATAACGCAGTTTAGCATTGGATGTATTTCTGTCGAAAATGTAATCTAGTATCTTATTTAGATTATAGGTGTAGTGATGTTTATACAATTGACTTCGATACCATTGATAGGGCCACTACTGCCAACAGGCGTCCATAGCCTCAACAAGGATGTCATTTAACCCACCCTAGTACCTCTATCCTGTCCAAGAATTGTCCATTCATGATAAAAACATCTTCATACTTGATGAAGTCAAAACACATACTTGGGAATATTCTTAAAACCGACATTGCTTCGCTGCCAGCGGGCCTATTCAGTACCCCAACGAATTTTCCTTGGTATCATGAGTGCATTTACCCACTGCCAGCAGACATGTTCAGTGTCTCGACGGGTTTACAAACACTTCCCACACATTACAGTGCTTCTAACTCTCTAGAATTTTGTTTATAAATTTGTTGAAACTTCATGATATTCAAGAGAGTGGGATGATACTAAAAATCTCATAGTTTGGAATGAAAAGTTTGATCATTAAAGAATCATTTTTCTTTTTTGATGACTTTCATCATGATTTGGACAGTTGGATTTCTGTTAAGAAATCACCTCTAGGATGGGGAATCACAATGAGTTGTTCTCATTAAAATAGGGACGGTGTTAGAAGTTTTTTAAGGATAATCGTGTCTTCCTATAATTTCAATGGGAAACCAGAAACACTGTTTTGAACAGAAACTTACTTCTGCTGATATGAGTTTAGAATTTATTGTTTAGGTGCTTGAGATGTTAACCATTGCTGCAAACGAATGAAAGTTTTGATTCCCTTCAACAAATGAAATAGTGACTCAGACATAATTATTTAGAAAACAAATCAAAATCAAGCAAAATGAAAAGAACCAAAATAAAAAATAGAAAAGAAAATTAAAAATATTTACAAGAGGGTGGAACAGAAATCATCAAGCGAAATAATTCTTAAGAGCCTGGCCATTCACTGGGAAAGTGTCTGGTTGTCCCTCCAAATTATGCAGATGAAAAGAGTTAGGACCCAATTTTTCAGAAATTACAAATGGTCCCAGCCATAGGTTTTGAAACTTGTCATGTTCCCCCTTTCCCTCATGATATTTTTCCCACTTGAGAACCAAATCTCCAACCTCAAAATTCCTATCAGAAGACAAATTTGCATCGAACCAACTTTTCACAATTTGTTGGTGCTGATCCAATTTATTTTTTGCTTGTGTTCTCACTTTTTCTAGTTTTAATAAGGCATTTATCTGGTTTTCTAGAGGTGGACACTCTTCTTCTTGAACGTTCTGCAATAATTGCAGAGAAGGAATTAAAACATGCGGGGGGAGGATGGATTCTCTTCCATGAATGAGGAAGAAAGGGGAATTACCAACATAAGCTTTTAGAGTTACCCTATCAGCCCAAAGTGCACTTTACAACGCATTGTGCCAATTCTTGTGATTTTATGAAACTGTTCTTTTAATAATCTTGATTAAATTCTTATTTGTCGATTCTGCTAGACCATTCCCTTGAGGGTAGTATTTATTCCCTTGAGGGTAGTAGCTGACAAAATACTTCAGTTTAATCCCTTTTTATAGAGCGAAAAAATTCATATCAGGGGATAAAAAATAAGAGGCATAAAACCAGACATTCAGGAATGTTGAATTGAGTGATGATATGGGAATTCAGAAAATATACTACTTGATTGGTGTTGACCACTTTTAAAGGTACAACTTCAGACTGCCCTGTAAGATAGTCTGTTGTTGTAAGGATGTACTTGTGTTGCTGTGAAGAAGGGGGATTGATTGGTCCTATGATGTTTAGACCCCATTTATGAAAAGGTGCATCTATAATAATAGGTTGCAAAGGAAAGGCTTCCCTTTTCACCTGTCCTGCAGCCTTTTTCCAGATTACACATTTGCGGGACAATGTATGGGCATATTTAAACAAGGTAGGCCAATAGTACCCAACCCTTAGCACTTTGTGGGTAGTGGTATCTCCACCAAAGTGACCACCGGTTTCACCTGCATGAAGTTCATCCAACACTCTTTCAGACTGCTCCTTTTCTAAACAACACAGAAAAACACCATCAAAGTTCTAAGTTTCTAAATAATATATCATTGATTAACTGGAAAGATGCATATTTAAGCCTAAGTGCTCTTCTGTTTTTAGGATCAATCTTGTGGGGAGCATATCCATGCGTTAAATAAAATCTAATGTTTTCATACCAAGAATTGGGTGTAGGTTGTACACAACTGATCTATTTTTCATTGTGTTGATTTACAGTTGATGCGTTTATTTGACTTTCTTGTTCCTCAATTGAATCAACCACTAGTTTACACAGGCCTTGACCTTTAAAAATTTGTGCAGGAGTTATTTCAAGGTCATATTCCTATAGTGATGTCATCCAATTTTCCCTTTTCTCGCCCATCTCTTTTTGTACTAACAGGTTTCTCACAGCGGGGTAAGGAACAACAACTTTGGTTCTGGATTTTAACAGGTAAGACCAGAAGTGTTTCAATGCTTTAAAAACAACATATGCCTACTGATCTATTGCTATGTAATTAAGCTCTGCTCCTTTAAAATCAGAGCTCATGAAGGAAATGGGTATCTCATTACTTTCAACGTTTTTCTGTGTACGCACAACAACATAAGATCTATCATATGCAATAGTGTAAAGAGTGAAATCCTAAGAAAAATTGGGACTCCTCAAGGAAGGGGCTTCTATTATTGATTTTCTTATTGAATTGAAATCTTGAATTTATTGAGGTCCCCATCAGTACAAAACGTCCTTTTTAATTAGATTTTGTAACGGTCTAACCATTTCTGAGAAACTTGGGACAAATATTCTGACAAAATTAATCTTGCCCAAAAAGGACTTCATGGCCTTTTTGGAAGAAGGAGGGGGAAGCTTATCAATGGCTTGGGTTCTTTCGGGATCAACAATCATTCCATCCTTAGACACTATAAACCTAAGAAGTTTACCCTGCTCTACTGCAAAGATCAATTTCTTAGGGTTGAGAGATATGCCGAACTTGTGACATCGTTCCAAGACAGCCCTAATGTGAGACAAGTGATCTTTCTTGTTTTTAGAAAAGACAGTGATATCATCAATATAGACCACAAATCACTGGTTAATGAGGCCATGGAAAGCAATATCCATTACTCTCTGGAAAGTGGCACCGACGTTTATCATTCTAAAAGGCATTTTTCTATAGGTGTAAGTGCCCCATGGGGTACATAAGGTGGTTTTAAGTTGGTTGGAAGGAGACATAAGAACCTGGTTGTATCCCGAAAAACCATCTAGAAGAGAGATTCTTTCGGAACTAGACACCTGTTGTAGAATTTGTTCCATTGGAGGAACATGGTGGTTGTCTTTATCAAACGCTCAGTTTAGGTTACGAAAATCGACACAAAGTCGAATTTCACCACTTTTCTTCCTTACATAGACTAAATTAGACACCCATTGAGTGTCCCTAACCAGGAAAATCATCTTTGCAGTTAGTAATTTGTTTAGTTCCTTTTTAATAGTAGGTTTCAATTTAGGATGCATTTTCCTCAATTTTTATTGAAAAGGCTGAGTCTGGGGTTTCATAGGGATTACATGTTGTATGATGTTCGGATCAAAAGTTTTCAAGTCATCATATGTGCAATAAAATGCATCTTTAAATTATTTGAATAATTTTACGAAGGCGGATACTTCTTGATCGGAACATCCCTTTCCAAGATTAATATTTTGAGTATTATCTCTTGTTTCTAAATTAACAGTGTCATATATCGAAGAGGAAACGCTAGTTTTATAGTTTAATACCCCTCTAAACTTATCATGTAAGTCATAATTTTTTTTTAATCTCACAACAGATCTTGGGATAGAGTTTACCAGCTCAGATGTTGATTCAGGAGATCGAGGATTAGATATTACTATGAAGTCTCGAAGATTATTGTCATGAGTACCTTCATCAATAACTGCATCTTGGAAGGTGTATTCCATATGCAGAAAGTTGATGATCTACTGGTCGTCATCGAATACTCTCCAATTTGTGATGTTATCTGGAATCGACGACCTGAACAATAATTCGATCGAAAACACATTAGGAGAAAGACCTTCATCGGACAACAATTTAGAATCAAGATTGGCTAGTAGATCAAGTTCTGAATTACTCATCCTAGGAATATAATTTATACTAAATGCTGAAAATTTATGTATCAAACTCCATACCTCAGTTTGATAACTCTTCAGATGTGGAGACAAACATTGTATTGCATTCCTTACCCGTTTAACTACTATTTCTCAATCGCCAAAAACTACCAAATTTTTCACATCCATGTCCAGTGCTTTCCTAAGTCCTTGCAGAAGCACTTCGTAATCGACTGTGTTGTTAGTGCATTCAAACTCTAACCGACAAGCAATAAATTTTTTATTACCTGTAGGGTCAATGAGTACACAGCCAAAACCTGATCCTTCTCGGGATTTAAATCCATCAAAATATAAGGACCAGATCTGTGCGTCATTAGTAGTAATTGGCATATTTGGTGAAGTTGATACCTGAGTGCAGACCATTACTTCAGATTGTTGTTCTGGGTTTGTGAAAGGAGAAATTTTAGTCATGAAGGTACCAAAAAAAGTATTCATCCCCCGCGTTTCAATTGAATTTTCCATGGTAATGAAAGGCTTGTTTGGATCATTCAAATATGTCATAGTATGCTTAAGATAACGTTCTCTTTTATCCTAATTTTATTGGGCTGTCCATTTTCAGGCAACCATAAGTGAGACCAGTTTGTAGCAAAATAACCATGCAACTTTTCTAACCAATCTCTGCTTAAAAACATACCATAAACTTCAGGAATATCAACAACGATAATATCAATTATCTGATGAACTTTAGGATTGGACGATAATCTAATCAACACATTCTTAAGTTCACCGATCATTTTAAGATTCGTTTGATCTAGCTGAATATTTTTAAGATCAGAAGGATGTACTTATGCATTAATTTTCTGGCATACTGATAGAGGCATCACGTTTTAGGATGAACCAGAGTCAACCATACAATTACGTACATTCCTGTTAAAAATTTCAAAGGTTAATAAAAAAGGTGGGATGATTTTCCATGTGGAAACAACATAATTCTCCTGATTTTTTAGTCTTGTCCCTAAAACAATTTTATTTACATTTGCTACAGTTTTTTCTGCTAAGTCCCTTTTGTCTTGAGGTTCAAATGTATTTTTAGTTGGGACATTTTTAGCCACATTTGAATCAATTTCTGCTCATATTTTTCTGCTAACATCATTCTTTTTACTGTTTTCAGCTATGCTTTGAAGCATTTTCTACAAAATAAGATGAAATTTCAGTAGTTCAAAAACATAAATATTTGCCCTTAGTTTTTTCAGATCTTCGATTAAATCATACTCTAAAACTAGGACATCTAAGTTTTTTCTAGTTTCAGTTTTCTTTGTTTGTTTAGGAAACACATTCTTACTTGTTTCTGTAGTGGGTTTGGTTTGTGTTTTACTCCTAGTGTTGTAGGGGTGGACAGTATCGAAATTTTCTTGAAAGATACTGTCCGACAAGTGTCCGAAAACATGAGGGGATAAGTCCTCCTCTTCTGGTACCCCTTCCTCAACTACATCATCATAATTTTAAGGAGGAACAAAAAAATAATTTTCATGCACTTCTAATACAGTTTGCAAAGCATACTACAGATTTTCGAAATTTATACCTTCTGTAGTTGGGTTTGGCTGGTTTGGAGGGAAAGGATTTCTACAAGGCGGTTTGAAACTTCCTTTTCTTGTGGATGCCTCCTTGACTGATCTCTTCAAGTCAACGACCTGATTGGACATTTTATGGAAAGCTTTCTGCAAGATTTCTAAGTCTAAAGTTTCTTGTTGATTTTTTGTTTGAGGAGGCCTAGTGAGAATTTCTATTTTTTTCATAGAGGACGGAGTCGTTTCAGCTTCACTGTTTAGATTATCTTTTAAGAATAATATATCTTTCTTGATTTGACTTGCCTCCTCAAAGGCTTCTAACAACATGTTCTTCTTGGACCTTTTAACCCATATGACTATATTATTGTGCAAGGCCTTAGCATAATATGCAACAATTAAACTTTCTGCGGGCATCGAATCTGCAAGGATTTTGTTCTTTAATGTCATAAAACTTTGGTTAAATTTTTTCACTTTTTCTTTAGGGTTCATTTTTAAACTAGAGAGTTCCATAACCAATACTTCCAGAGTTTTATCATCTCCAAACTTTTCAAGAAAACAAGTTTTGAACTTGTCCCAAGAGACGATGGTCTGGGGCTGTTGAGTGAAATACCATGTGGAGGCATTTCCCTCAAAAGTATAAGGAAATAATCTTCATACTACATCCTTGTGTTCAACACTCTGGAGTCTAATGGCCAACATAAATTTCTTGATGTGATCCTCAATGGATTGCTTTGAATCTAGATCAAATTTGGGCAACCATTTCTCTGGATGTTTAGATAATGGGTGTTGGGGCCTAAGTACAACCACAACATCTTGATTGACCAGGTTCTGGCAGGATTATTTTGGTTTTCCATGGGATTTGGTGGTGTCGAAGGTTCAGATTGTTATGATGAAGAACTACCTTCATCCAAGGATTCACCTCCTGAAGAAGGCGGAGAAGAACTAGGTGGGGATGGTGGAATACCAGATCCTTCGGCACTAGGGATAAGGGCTTTAGGAGGATTGGTGATAATTCCAGTCCCTAAAGTGTTTTTGGGAAGACCAGTTCTTTGAAGTTGTTCTTGTAGGTTTGTAAAGTCAATGGGTTGATTGAGTTTTCTACCAGGTTGTCTAATACAGGATAAGGCACTTTGATTTCTTATAAGTGATTGGCAGACAATTTCCTGGACATCAATCCCTTGAGGGAGTGGTGTCACTGGTTCGACAGGAATATTAGGGTTATCATTTGAGGTAGTTGTTGTTTCAAGTGTAACGTTTGTGTCAGTGCGACTACGCGTCACGATGGGAGAATGGTTGTTTGGAGGAGTCTTGCGACCTCCACGTGCCATTAATCAAATTCATGCCCTCCTTTTAGCGCCATTTGTTGACGGGAGTAGGTGACACACCATCAAATGGAAGGTCAAATCCGGACCGAGGTTGTCTAAATAACCCAAGCTATTTGGAATGAAATGACCCGACAGGTTTAATGGCTCCATTGGCCAACTAAAGTCCTAAAAATAATAAAAGAAAATAAACTATAAAGCTATGATACTAATAATATAAATTTAATAATTACAAATGTCAAAATAGAAACATAAATATGTACATATGGTTATGAAAAATGTATACAACTTGCAATATTTACTAGATATCTTGCGAAATGGATGCTCTTGAAAGTGTTTATAAAAGAGATAAAGAAAGTACATACATTTTTCTATTTTATTTTGAATATTTAAAAGTCTAAAACTAATGAATACTAAATAAATATAATTGCAATAAGAATAGATAAACAGTCAAAGCTAATTCAAACTGCCCTTATTTCATTAATAAATAATTTAACTAAATGACAAGTAAACTAATTGATTAAATTGAATTTATCTTCCTGTGTAATTCAAGTTCCTAACTGTCCTGCATATGAGGGAAACTTGTAACAGAATAGTGCTAACAATCCCCAAAAAAACTCAAAGATGCATTGGAGCGAGAATAAAACAACATAATGATAAATGTATAGATCTGGTGATCTTATGATAATCAACACTTATAAATAGAGGAAACTCGATTCAAAGCATTAATATAATGCATCATTTAATATCTAGATTAAATCGACAGTAATCAAACAGTAGATTGATCACAGATGTAAAATGGAATAAAAAATTACAGACATCATCAAAATACTTAATAATACGAAATACCATATGATAACCAGACTAAAGATGCATCAAACATAATAATATTCCATAAGATGGAGGCAATAAAAAAAACATAATGGGGTAAGTGTCACATAGGTCTAAAGCCAAATGGTGAGCAACTTCTCCATATCAGTTTTCAAAATCATATGTATGTAATGTATTCTAGCCAACAATGTCTTCACTACTAACATTGATCACTATTTAAACTAGTTTGGGATTCACAATCTCTTATCATGCAAGATAGAGTGCAATCCCCCCAAAATATATAGTTTTACAAAAATAGTACAAGAGGAAACCACTCCTGTAGGAGTTGGGTTGTCAAAATAATAACAAAGTTTTATCAACATAAAAGAAATAAACTACCGAATAATAGAGCGTATGATACAAGACGGTTTCTCCATGTAACCAACATCATAATTATCATTTTCCAGTAGATAACAAAAACGGAATTGATATTCAGAAAATGATGCTAACTAATATTAAAAAATAGACTGGCTACAAAATCAAATATTCTGTAGCTAGTCTTATATTAATAAAGAAAATCAAAACCAATATTTCTATTTTCACTTTCATAACAAAGTAAAATGAAATAAATTCAAACAAAATTAATTTTACCATTTAGAAATTAGACAGTGAAGGATTAGACAATTACGAATTAATGATGGCATTGAAGTTGGTTTCATTTTTTTATGATTATATTACCGGATCTTTTGGGACTTTTATTTTCCCTTTCTCTACGTGCTTTCAACTCTTGGTTTTCTCATTCAAGTAAAGAATTTTGAGCATCCATATGTTTTACTTGTGCCTGTAACAATGGCATGCTCCTGTAATAGCATTCTACCCAATCCAAACAATTGTCACAATGTATCAGTGCTATAGCAGGCTGAGGTGGAATGTATTGAGAAAAGAGTATTTCGTGCTTCCTTGTAGATTGTTTCAAGTTATGTCTAATGCGAGAAAATCCCTCTTGGCCTTTCAGAAGTGGGGGTAATCTAGAGACAAAGTCATACTGCTCAACTTGACCAACAGTTTCATTCTTGAGACATTGTTTGTCTGGATCTTCCTGAGCAAGGAAATCATTGATCTCTTCATCTGAACAATGATAATTGATATCGATCGTAGAGATATTGCTCAAATGATCCTTTTTTCTATTCCTTAAACTCCTAGATATTAATCGACCAGATCTCTTATTCATAAAATTTAAATTTGAGCTTTGATGTTTCTTACCCTTACAAATTTTCTTTACAATAGGTTTGTAACTATGGCCCTGATTAGGCTCAAAATCAGGGGTAGGGGAAATCCTTTCTTTCAACAAATCCATTACCTATTCCAATGATTTGTTGGGCGAGAAAATACATTGTGGTTTCTTACCTAGAGAATTTTGCAAAGCGACATAGACTGGTTCATTAACTTCATAGTCAATATGTGAATTGAAACACTGACTTTAGGTCAAAGGACTATCAAAATTGGGGTTTACATTTAAAGGTGGGTTCACTGTGCTATCGGGTTGGGTAAAACTGTTTCGACTCAGGAAGCTTTCCCAAGTGTCCCCGATTTGTGATAGGTGCAATAACAATGGAATTTTTATAAGTCCGTGATGAAAGAGGCTTGATAAAGGGTTCATGCTTTGTCTCTTATAGCATTTTGACATTTTATATAGGTTCATTAACAAGTAGAATGACATGTTCAGTTTAAACCCTATGAATAACATCAATACTTAGATGTGGTATAAAAACCAATCCATACCTTCCCTCGCATGTTATAAACTATTTCAAAATCAAAATAAGCCTGTACCATCGAGGTTTCAGGAGGTTAATAGGAATACCTTTAGGCAGTAGGTAGACTCGCGAGATACCATGAACAAGCTCCAGGGAACATCCTCCATTTTGGAATTTTTAAACCACTATTCGCCTTCTTGCGGTAGTCCTGTTGCTCAGGCTACAGAGTGCTCTCTGGCCTCCAATTGCACATCCTTGACCTTGGCACTAAACCCATGAAATGTTTGTGCAAAGGCCTGTGCAACTGCAAGGTTGTAACCTTCGAATTTCCTGAGGAAGGTATCCCAACCATGAGCCTTCAAATCATTTATGGCATCATCATGGGAAAGAAGGGATTGACAACCATTCGGTTCGATTTGAACCACAGCGACCATGGCCACTGTGAAATAGAAACAATATATATCACAGGAGGTAGGCTTCGACTTCCAATAAATGAGTAGCAAAGAGAGGTTTGTGCAAACTAAAATGTTCTGATACTTATGAAGATTGGAGACTGCCATGATTGATAACTTAATTTTAGAGATACATGCAACCGAAGGGTGCGCAGACCTAAGAGCCATTACAGATAATGAATATCAAACCCTAGACTACTATCGAATGCCAATTCGAATAATGAATGTGTTCATTAATGCACATGACAACAGGGTGAGGTGTAGTCGTGGGTACATCAGACCTGTACCAAGCGACATGAAAGTTGATATGATTGTTGAGAGAATGAAGCACATATCAAATGTTAATCCAATATTTTGCGCATTCATACATTTCAAAAATTCAACCCAAATGATCAACCATAGAACTGATTAAGTGATGATGCCCATAATACATAAAAATTGTGGAAGTGAATTAATCAATGGGTTTATAAAACTTGAATCTTAGCAACATATGGGTTTCCTCAAGGTGTAGTTTCTTTGGTAAAATGAAATAAGAAAAGCACAAACTGCAGAATAATTATGCAAGCAAAGTTCTTGTTTAAATTTCATGCTTGCAGTCATGAATTTTAAACAAAACAAACGAAAATTTAAACAAAAAACTCATAAGATACGTCTAGCCCAATCATCACCTTGAAACCCAAAAAACATAAGTGTTTATAAATGTAAGGAGGTGGCAGATACAGAAAGATATAATCTCTTTGTGATGATTTTAATTGTGATAAAAATCGACAGAATTGGTGGCTGCCAACACTACTATGGCAACAAAATTTTCCAACAGTTCCTGAACTTCTCCAGGAAAATCATTCATTGAAGTACTTGTAAGGACAACTCTGGGTTTCCTCACCACAACAGAATGCATATCCTGTTCCTTCTTGACTTCACATAGGAGTTCCTTCCCACTCATGAGAAGTATGCTTGTGCTGGCTTCTTCCTTTATTTTCTTCTCCTCTATTGACAACAACAAGTGTGTTCTACCATTATTTTCCAAAGTATAAGTATTTTTTCTCCCATCATGAATGAAATTTTTGTTAAAATACCATGGTCTCCACAAAAAAACATGACATACATCCATGGGAATCACATCACACAAAATTTCATCTCTATATACTCCTATTTTAAATTCAATAAGGCATTTTTTAGTGACCATTACCTGGTGTCCTTTCTGCAACCATGAGACTTTATATGGCTTCAGATGTGTAGTTGTCTCTAGATCCAATTTATCCACCATCTCTGTGGATACTAAATTGTCAGTTCTCCTATTGTCAATTATCACCTTGCATACTCTGTCTTTAGTCTTGCAAGCTTTCCTAAATAAACTCTTCATCTGTAGTGGTTTTTCAACTTCTGGTTCTGGCTTCAAGAGAACCTTCCTCGGCATCAGCGATCTCCTATCTTCTACTCCTTCTGCCTCAACATTTAGCTTCTAAGCTTCTGAAATGTGAGCCTCACCTCCTTCTTTATTTTTCTTGAGACATTCCCAAGACATGTGTCATGTCTTTCCACAGGAATAACATCTTATCTCTCCTCCTCGGTTTCTTCCTTTTCCTCTAGAAGAACTTTTTCCACCACTTTGTCTCCCTAGGGAACTTCCTCCTCTTTTTGAGTGACTATGTGGTTTCTCAGTCTCATCTTTGGTTTTCTGTGCCTTGTCATGAGCAAATCCCTTGCCTTTGTTTGGGCTTCTACCTCTTCCTCCCGGAATCTATTTTATGGCCAACTTCTCCTCTTCTTTTAGTGCAATTTGATAAGCATCCTCTATTGTCCTTACCGAAATCATGCTGATCTCATCTTGTATTTCATATATCAAGCCAATTATATATCTAGCAACCTTTTCTTCATATTTCTCTCTTTGTCCAGTCCTGATGTTCAACTTGTAGAACTCCTCTGTATACTATTTCGCTGTCATACCCTTATGTCTTAGGTTCTACAATTTCCTGAATAGATTTATCTGATAATCTTTGGGTATGAATTTAGCCTTCATCTTGGCTACCATTCTATCCCAATTATTTATCTTCTATTTTCCTTTGCTTCTCTGCTCAGCCTAGAGTTCATCCCACCACAGTGTTGCATGTCCTTTCAACTTGGTGACAACATGTCTCACCTTCTTCTCCTCATCGACATATTCATAGTCGAAATATTTGTCCATGGATATTATGATGTAGGAGCATCGCCAACGTCAAGTGAGCGTGGGGGCAAGCGCCAATGCATTTTGGCAAATGATAAAATGTTTGAAATGTTTTGAAGTTGGATGCGCCAAACTTAAATGTAATAATTAAGAAAGAGCGTACTGGTAGACTGTAATCAGACCTTGAGCGTCCCGCTCTCGTCTGAAGGACTAAGAGGCATTTATGCTAAGTAAATGAAAGTAGGTAGCTTTGAATTCATAGATTAGACAGTTTTAGGAGTCGGAGGGAAAACGGATATAGACACCCTCATTGTATAGTTGTAAGATTATTATGAGAAGAGAGCATAGAGAAGAAGAGGCAGAAAACTATGTAGAAGAACCCATGTATAGATGTTTTGAAATTAATATATGAAGCTTGATTCAGACTCATGGCGTTCAAATACTTTCTGTGTATGCATGATTGAATGTTATGCTTATGCTTGTTTACTCTCTGTTATGCATTTGCTTTGATGCGTGAATGTATGATTTCATGTTGAATGTATGAAATATGAAGAGAGGGAGAGTAAGGAATGAGTTTCAATTGTTTCTCTATCTGAGCAAGAGTTTTCCTGCAAGGAGTGCAGCGAAATCGTCCGCAAGGAGTGCGTTGATGGGTCCAGAGATTCAATCTCTGCAAGCTTAGGAGAGATAACCTTTTTCTCATTCTCACAGAAGTGCAAGTTGAGCACCGTAGCCATGCAAGGAGTGCATAGGCCGAGCGAAGTCTTAGTGTTTGCAACCTGAGGAAACTGTTAAAAGACTATTGTCACAGGAGAGTGCGCAGAGTCTAAGAATTCAATACTCAAAAGTATTGAAGATTTGCCACAAGGAGTGCGTGTAGGAGTCTTTTAGAAGACTCGAGTTGTGGAAAAAGTCCAAGAGGGCTAGTGCCTTGAAGAGTTGGAAGAATGCGCAACAACGTTGGTTTGCAGGAGGACAAGTTCCTTAAGAGAACACTTTTTTCATTTCGAAGGAATCATCAAGGAGGAAATTGATGGTCGAAATTATCTGTGGACAATTCATGAGGTTCCGAGAACCATCAGATATTGTAGAGGAGCAAGAAGGATTACGGTGAATGTTTTTCTAAGTGCAAGCTCAGGAGAAAATAGAGCCGTAGGATCTGAGCCATTAGGGGCATTAGATCACTCACGTATTCGCATCTTGGGGTTTCATGGGTTGAAGAGTTGGAACCTTTGCATCAAGATTCACGAAATCGGGAAAGGAGAAGTCACGAAATAGAGAGGGAATTTGAGCTGTCCGATTGGGAGGACACGTGTCGCGAGATCACCCTTATCGGGGATTCAAACATTGGAGGTCAGAAAGGGACGTTCTTCAACTTCACGGGTGGTGAAGTCACGAAGAGGATCAAGACCGCTCATCTGAGAGTGGACAGGTGGCATGCTTGCCAACATGGAGGTCAAACTTTCATTGACCAATTCGAGGTTTTGGGGGTTGAAGAGCTAAAGGCCTAGCAGAAGGATTCGCGAAGTCGCAAAGTCTAAAATTCCAGAAAGGTGGGAAGTTCCATCATGGGACCCGCGTAGACGGCATGTCGGAATTTCACCATTTCGGCATATCAGAGGGTAAGAGGTCGAGACTCTTGTCCTGAAAGTTTCGAAGTCGCGAAACCACAAAAAAATTTCAGCTGTTCGTTAGGAGGAGGACAGGTGGCATAGATCTAGGGATCTCGTGAACTCGGGGGTTCGCCGTGTGAGAGTCCAAAAATCAGGTGCTCCAAGTCATGAGAGGAGAAATCACAATGAGTGAGGATAGTCGTTGGATCCAGGTCACAGGAGGACTGTTGGATCAAGAACCCCATTGCATTTTGCATGTTCGGGGGTTCGAAAGTTGAGAGGAGTTACTTTCAATTGAAAAAGTTGCGAAGTGATGAGAGCCAAGGCACAGAGGAAACATGTGGAAAAAACCACAAGGTGGGCTTGGGAAGTAGACCAGCGGT
>JASDQU011400774.1:6789-29251 GCA_032191745.1 Picea mariana
TATGGCCCTTATAAGGTGTTGCAAAAGATTGGTACTATGGAATACAAATTGGAGTTGCCTGCATCTTCATGGGTACACCCAGTTTTTCATGTTTCATGCTTAAAGAAGGTTATAGGTGACAAGATCCCAATTCAAATTATATTACCAGAACTTGATGAGGAAGGAAAAATCATATTGGAGACTGAAGCCATCACTAACACAAGAATTCGCCAGCTGAGGAATAGATCCATTTCAGAGTATCTCATTAAATGGAGGAAATTACCGGCTAAAGATTCCACTTGGGAAGATGAGTCTTTTATACAGAAGCATCCAGAGTTACTCAAGCGTTGTGGACAACACTTGTCTCAAGGGGAGGTGCATGTTAATCCCTAATATTGGCTCATTACCCCTTAATTGGGGCATATTACATTAGTAATGTTATTTTATTTATGTCGGCTTTATTCCATTAGTTGTAATTATACCTCCTAGTCTCCTATGTATACCAAGGAGACATTTTCATTTGGAATCATCTTGTACTTGAACATTGTATGGGGTAAAAGGAGGTTTCCCCCTCGAAAAGATTTATTATCTGAAATCATCTCTTTTTCAAGGCGTTGAGTACTTATTCTGAGGTTTTTCTATGCTATATTGATATTTGGTTCTTAAGATTAAACTAGTTCCTGGATCCATTTGACCAAACACATACATGATCAAATTACATTTCCAATCATGCTCTCTTACTGAATTTAGATCTTCAACCTCCATTTACTTTTCTGGACCAAACTGTTTCATCCTTTCCTTGACTGAACACTTGAGCACTTGTGGTTTATTGAACCAATATTTTCTCCTTCCTTGGTCATTTGGTTTTAATTTGACTTGCATAGTCAAATTTAGCATAATTCAATGCCACAAAATGTCTTCTTTTTCAGCTGCATAGAGTTAACTGGAAGGAGTTAGCATTTCTCTTACTTGAAATCATATATTCCAATCATACTTTCCACCCCTGGAATGTCACTTATGGCTTTGTTCCACTTGATATAGATTCTCCTTAGATTTTATTTCTTTTTCATTCTATACCAAGCATATAATAATTTTCTTCTTCATGGTTCCTTATTGTTTTCCCTTCAAAAACCTTGTTTCCATTATCATAATATGTTCAAGGACATGAATCCATCCTAGAATATTTCTTCCCTATATGAAAAAACCTTTCCTTAGAACCTGATTGCATTTTCTGGATCCAATCTGTAAATAATGCATTGTTCATGCACATGTTGCACTTCTTTAGAATGCACACACACACATTACTTCACTCTAAAGTATTTCATACAACTGATCTTCCACTGCGTTACTCTAATAACCATCATGGGGGTGTTATCCCAAAACTATAGGACCGACCCTTGGAAATGTTTCGTTTATCTCCAAGTACACCTTTTGTCTCTATTTATCAAAAACTAGCATCATGACATATCATTCTTTTGAGAAAAATCCGTGCCACGATGTATTACCTTATTTTTATATTGACACCCTTTATGGTGAATGGATCTTCACTAATTCAACCAGTAAATATTTCCTTCGTGTTCCTTGATTCCACTCTAATTAGAATCAATGAATTTCTTGTAGTAATTTCCTTCACCCATAAATTTTCTCTTCCTGGCTTCTTAAGCCTTCATGGTTGCATATAGACTCTTACCTTATCATTATTTAGTCTTGGCCTTCAATCATCTTGTGAAATATTCTCTTCATAACTCTTTTCCCTGGAGTACATTTGCCAAAATTTCAATCCTCTCCCTGTTATGAAACCATCTCTCCACACTTCCATGGTCTCATATTCATGCATATCCATTACTCTGAGTATAAACATTTTCAGTTGGTAGCTTCTGCAAGAAATCATTCCACATTTTGAGGAACTGACCCTACCTTATTACTCATACCTGAAGGTACCACTTTTATGTCATGTGCCAATATCTGCTATCCACAACGTTTGTGTCACGATCCAAAACCTATTGCGTACACCGTTTATACTTAGTTTCTTTTTCCTTCGCATACTCGTAGAATTATAAACTTGTAACCTTTCCTTCATAAGTATGTATAAAAAGACTCAACACTTACCCATTTTTCCACTTCTTTGGACTCACGGACTCATAATAAATCCCAGTACTTATCTATTTTTCCACTTCTTCGGACCCGCAGAATTACAAACTAACAGACTCACAATAAATCATGATACTTAGCCATTTTTCCACTTCTTCAGACTTGCGGACTCATGGACTCACAACAAGTCCGATACGTAGTCGTTTTTCCACTTCTTCGGGTTCATGAACTCACAGACTCACAATAAGTCCCAATACTTAGTCATTTTTCCACTTCTTCGAACTCATGAACTCACAGACTCACAATAATTCCCAATACTTAGTCGTTTTTCCACTTCCTCTAGCTCATGGACTCACAATAAGTCCCAATACTTAGCAATTTTTCCACTTCTTTGGACTCGCAGACTCACAGACTCACAATAAGTCCCAATACTTAGCCATTTTCCTACTTCCTCGAACTCGCGGACTCATGGACTCACATACTCACAATAAGTCCAGATACTTAGTCGTTTTTCCACTTATTTAGACTCATGGACTCACAGACTTACAGACTCACAATAAGTCCCAATACTTAGTTGTTTTTCCACTTCTTTGGACTCACAGACTCATAGACTCACAAACTCACAATAAGTCCCAATACTTAGTCATTTTTCCACTTCTTCGGACTCGCAGACTCACAGACTTAAGAACTCACAATAAGTCTCAATACTTAGTCATTTTTTCACTTCTTCGGACTCACAGACTAACGAACTCACAGACTCACAATAAGTCCCAATACTTAGTCGTTTTTCCACTTCTTCGGACTCGAAGTCTCACAAACTCATGGTCTTATAACCTTTATTTCATAAGTCCGTCTGAAAAGTCTCAACACTTAGTCATTTTTCCTCTACCTTCCTTTGTGTACCTAATTCCATGGTAGTACATGTCATCTTCCTCCACATCAACTGACATGTGTCCCCTCCCCACGTCATGATGATGTCACTGTATGGAAAAATACCGAAATTTTTCCAATTTCGCCTATTATCCAAAATTCCAAAAATGTTCAAATTTTCCTAAAAATGAAATTATTTCTTAGGTCATCATTAGAGCTCTGTAATTAATCTTAATACAACCAATTCAAGTCTTATACATAAACGTTTTTTCGTTTTTTTCAAATTTGACTCTTTCCACTTCAAATTTTCCATTATTAGTTGCAGGAAATTGGGGTTGTTTTCCCAATTCCATTCCATTTTACCATTGTCGCTCGGTGAACATTAAATTTATTCAATTCATCTCCACTACATACAAATTCAACCTCTAAATCCACCAATTAATTGGGTGCACATTCGGTTGACATTTTCGACATGAAAGTTTCTTCAATTCCTCCTTGAATTAGGGAATTTATTTAACCACTTTCACTCAGTCATCCATAGCCTTATGTTGACTTCAAATTTGACCAATTATAGGTCTAAATTTTCTCAAAAAGAGATTAAATTTGTTGAATTTGCTCAGAAAGGGGGAGGGGAATGTAATAGCCTAGTTCAAGCCCCAATTGTAAATGTAAATATAATTATACATATAATTTGGTGAGCTGATGGACCAAGATATTGGTTGGTTCTATGCGCATTGAGTCATTGCGCATGAATCTCACATCAAAGGGGTGTGCACATTTTTAAATAAATATCTCGTATTTTAATGTATCTAGCGAACACCTATGTAAGTGCACAGGAATGAAACCCTAAAAGAAGAACATCTCCATGTATAAAACGTGCATTGGTGTAAGTGCGCAAGGATAGTGCACTAAAAATAAGAATGCACACATTCTAGAACTTCGGTGCAGACCGACTTAATGTGCGATCTTTGTGTTTTTGAGGATGGTGATCCTAAATGAAAAAATATCAGTACCTCTGTACTAATAATGTAATTTTTATAGCATGGTGAACCAGGTTGTTATAGGCTATAAGGCTTATGTAATTATTAGGCTAGAGGGCCTATATGCTAAAGACTAGTGAGCCTATTTTTGTAATATGTGAATACTCATATTATTAATGAAAAACACACTCTTGCATGCAGACCGACCATGTAAAAGGGTATGGGGGGGTAACTCCTCTAATTGAGGTTAACAGGGTTAAGTTAAGGGGGATGAAAGAATATTATATTAATATTCCTTAAAAACATAAAGCATGGATATTATTTTATCCTAAATCTGAAGGAGGGGGACATGTGGTCCGAAGACAATTCTCAACATAACAAGTTTCAAGTTGGGAACATGCATCCAAATAGTTTGGACTTAGTATTTTTTTTATATCATTTAATCATCATTCAAGGGGGGACTCAGCAGTGATCTGTAGCGGACTGTTCTATCATCGAACCATGTTGTTACTATGACCAATATTATGTTGTTACTATCGCAGATACTTGTACATTGCTTAACTTGGAGAGCTAGACTGAAGAGGCGGATTGTCATGCCCATGGGACATTGCATTCTCTCCAAGTGAGAGAATTGAAGAGGGTTTTCAAGCTCGAGGAATATTGCATTCTCTCCATGTGAGAGAATTGTTGGGAATTATTCTCCGAGGTGTCAAAATCCAGTGACAAGGCTCTGATACTTCTTGTTCGACTTGTTTCTGAAGCCCTGGAAGGGAAGTGGGGTAGTCGAAGGACTGTTGAGAAGAGAAAGGGAACACTTCTTAGGGTAGTATAGGCATGTGGGGAATGAGAGGCGATCCAATCACAAGAATGTTGTCACAGGTACCAATTCATACTAATATCCTACAGTCCCTCATTCCCCACATGCCTTTCCCACCCCAGGAAATGTGCCCCTTCTCTTCTCAACAGTACTTTGACTACCCCACTTCCCTTCCAGGGCTTCAACAACAAGTCGGACAGGAAGTCTCAAAGCCCTGTCGCTGCAATTTGGCACCTCGGGAAATAATTCTTAGCAATTCTCTCACCTGGAGAGAATGCAATATTCCACGGGCCTGACAACCTGCCTCTTCAATTCTCTCACTTGGAGAGAATGCAATGTCTCACGAGCCTGACAACCTGCCTCTTCAGTCTAGTTCTCCAAGATAAGTAATGCATAGGTATCTACGAAAGTAATAGAAGAATATTGGTTACAGTAATAACAAGGTTCAATGACAGAACAGTCAGCTAAAGATCATTACTGAGTCCCCCCCTAAATGATGATCGAATGATAGAAAAAAGGTACTAAGTCCAAACTATTTGGATGCATGTTCCCAAATTTACACTTATCAGGTTGAGAAATTTCTTCAGACCACATGTCCCCCTTCTTCAGAATAAGGAAAAAATAATATCCACACTTTATGTTTTTAAGGAATATTAATATAATATTCATTCATCCCCCTTAACCTCATATAGTGGATTTATCCCCCCATACTCTTTTACATGGTCGGTCTGTCACATGGATGTATTTTCATTACATTTGCATATGATTACATTTACATTCTCAGTACCGAAGAACTAATATTTTTGCATCCAGGCTCACCGGCCTCAAAACATAAAGCTTGTGCACTAAACCAATGTCTGCGGAACTTTTGGGATGTGCACACTCTTATTTCAAAGTGCCACCCTCACACGCTTACATAGGTACACATTATATCATGACATATATACAAAAAGGATCCATGGCCTCCAAAATCGTGTACTAAGATGGTGTGTGTTGAATCATGGAAAGTGTGTTGATAAAAGTGTGTGTTCAAGCAATCTAATGGGATATGAAGATAATTATTTTATTTGGATTTTAAGATCATTAGGAGTAATCCCCCTCGAACAGGCAAGTGAATAGGAGAGGATCCCTTCCATAATAGGATCCATTGTATGGTGTTTCCCTACCCCGAGGGTTTTGATATAATAAAGTGGTAGTTTTCTATATTGTTCTGTATATCTTCTGTGGTGATTGTATTCATATATATTTGGTACTATTGTGGTATTTTGTATTCAGGTATTTGGTACATAACAAGTGGTATCAGATCACTTTCCTTGGCAGGAAGTGTGGGAAAATATTTTTATTTTTTGCAGATTTATATTTTCAGAAAATAAAAGAGGGACTCGACATTCCAGACGATTTATATAGGTTTTGGTGTAAACATTTCAAAATATTGTTTTATATATGATTTCCTCTAAGAAAAAAAACAAATTAAAAAAAACAATCGTCTGAAGCGAAGTTCGGGAAGTCACGTTATTTGCATTCTAAAATATGCAATTTTCAGGAGTTTTTTTTTCCCATGGAAGACCGCGTGATTTTTATGATTTATGTAGAATTTGGGGATAAATGTTTCAAAACAAATTGCATATCTTAGTTCCCCTCACAATTTCACCCAATTTCAAAAAACAAATCGTCCAAATCGGAGCTCTAGAAGTGAAGATATCACTGATTTAAAATCAGCTATTTTTGGGGGGTTTTCGTGGTGGCGGGACTGCAGAGTTCATAACTTTTCATAGGGTGCTTAGATTGATAAAATATCAATATCATTGGATAAATTATTTTAAGATATTTATTTTGGTATATTTTATGTGGTGTTTCCAATAGCTATTCCCTCTCAAATCCTCAAAGAAATTCTAAAGATGAATGAAGCATTCAAAGCCCAAATGTCTGACACATTGGATGACCTTGCAGATGGCCTCAAGGACTCATTGCATGACCTTGCATATAGCCTCAAGGATATTTTTCATAGTATTCAAGATTCATTGTCTAAAATGTAGGAGATATATCTTATGGTGGATATCAAGGATGAATATAATCAAGAAGTATATGCTTGGTATGATTTTGAGGTCGATTGTGATGATTGGTATATGGATAGTTGTCATCCCAGAAATGACAACTATCCNGTCCATCCTACATATTCTACAGTGGTATTATTCCTTCCAGATTCTACTACGACCCTTTTCCACTATGAGGATGGATCTTCTTATTTGGATCCACATAACAAGTGTCAGTCTTTGGAGCATCATTTTCAGCTGGTTATTGGGTTCTGAAATATTCTATGGGGAGTTCACATGAGCACTTGGACAAGGGACCCGGGTTTACAATGGAGGTTGGACTACTTCAGCATGGTGGCTTTCCTTTCTACATGGGACCTTGATTCTCCAGTCTTATTCAACATTATGGTCTACAATTATCCATGGGACCCTGGTATATGGTTGTCCACCCTCATAACAAGTGTTTAGGACAACACTTTCATAAGCGAGATGGAATGTTAGATATCTAGAGAGGTAGTGGAGGCCATTCAATGTAAGGTGGACTAGGTCCACTATATTATTAAATAAGGCCCACTATAGCAGTTAGATATAATAAATGGGTAGTTAGATATAATAAATGTAAGAGGACTTCTTAGAAGGTTATGCTTCTAGAAGATTCCTCCTCTAGAATGTTCTTATGTGATGTTAGCACTATATAAACGGGTTCAAGCAATGTAATGGGATATGAAAAGAAGTATTGTATTTGGAGCTGAAGTTCATTAGGAGGAAGCCCCCTCGAAGAGGCAAGTGAACAGGAGAGGATCCATTCCATAATAGGATCCATTGTATAATGTTTTCCTACCCCAAGGGTTTAGATATAATAAAGTGGTATTTTTCTATATTGTTCCATATATCTTGTGTGGTGATTGTATTCAAATGTCTTTGGTACAATTGTGGTATTTTGTATTTAGGTATTTGGTACATAACAAATTCCTAGGGAATTTGGAATTTTGGTTCAAGGATTAGTTTTTCCTATTTTTAAACTCTGTCTGAGCAAATTTAGATCTGTAATTGGTCAAATTTGAAGTCAACATAAGGCTATGGATGACTGAGAGAAAGTGGTTAAATAAATTTTCTAATTTGTGGAGGAATTGAAGAAACTTTCATGCTGGAAATGTCGACTGACTGTGCACCCAATTAATTGGTGGATCTATAGGTTGAATGTGTGTGTAGTGGATAGGAATTGAATAAATTTAATGGTCATCAAGCGACCATGTTAAAATGGAATGAAATTGGGCAAAAAGACCCAATTTCCTGTAGCTAATAATGGCAAATTCGAAGTGGAAAGAGTCGAACTTGAAAACAACAAACAAATGTTTATGTATAAGGCTTGAATTGGTTGTATTGAGGTTAATTATAGATCTCTAATGACATCCTAAGAAACAATTTCATTTTTAGGTGAATTTGAACATTTTTGGAATTTTGGATAATAGGAGAAATTGGAAAAATTTTATTATTTTTCCATACCTTGACATCATCATGACATGGGGAGGGGACACATGTTAGCTGACATGGAGGAAGATGACGTGTACTTCCATGGTGGTAGGTACACAAAAGCAGACAAATGATCAATGGCTAAGTGTTGAGACTTTTCAGATGGACTTATGAAAGAAAGGTTATAAGACTATGAGTCTGGGAGTCTGGGAGTCCGAAGAAGTGGGAAAATGGCTAAGTATTGGAACTTTATGTGAGTCTGTGAGTCCACAAGTCCAAAGAAGTGGAAAAATGGATAAGTATTGGGACTTATTGTCAATCTGTAAGCCTGTGAGTCCGAAGAAGTGGAAAAATGGCTAAGTATTGGGAATTATTGTGAGTATGTGAGTCTGCGAGTTCGAAGAAGTGGAAACACGGCTAAGTATTAGGACTTATTATGAGTCTGTGAATTCGCGAGTCTGAAGAAGTAGAAAAATGGTTAAGTATTTGGAATTATTGTGAGTCTGCGAGTCTGAAGAAGTGGGAAAATGACTAAGTATTGGGACTTATTGTGAGTCTGTGAGTCTACGAGTTTGAAGAAGTGGAAAAACGGATAAGTATTGGGAATTATTGTGAGTCTGTAAGTTTGTGAGTCTGCGAGTACGAAGAAGTGGAAAAATGGCTAAGTATTGGGACTTATTGTGAGTTTGTGAGTCCGCGAGTCCGAGGAAGTGGAAAAATGATTAAGTATTGGGATTTATTGTGAATCTGTGAGTCTGTGAGTCTGCAAGTCCGAAGAATTGGAAAAATGGCTAAGTATTGGGACTTATTTTGAGTCTGTGATTCTGTGATTCTGTGAGTCCGAGAAAGTGGAAAAATCACTAAGTATTTGGACTTATTGTGAGTCAGTGAGTCTATGAGTTCGAAGAAGTGGAAAAACAGCTAAGTATTGGGACTTATTGTGAGTGTGTGAGTCTGTGAGTCTGAAGAAGTGGAAAAACGGATAAGTATTGGGACTTATTGTCAGTCTGTGAATCCGTGAGTCTGTGAGTCTAAAGAAGTGGAAAAAAAAATAAGTATTGGGACATATTGTGAGTCTGTGATTCCATAAGTCCACGGGTCCGAAGAAGTGGAAAAATGGCTAAGTATTGCGACTTATTATGAGTTTGTGAGTCCGAAGAAGTGGAAAAATGGTTAAGTATTGAGACTTTTTATATAGACTTATGAAGGAAAGGTTACGAGTTTATAATTCTACAAGTCTGCGAAGAAAAAAGAAACTAAGTATAACTGGTGTGCACAATAGGTATTGGCGTGTGATGTAAAAGTTGTGCACAGTAGTTATTGATGCATGACAGAAACGTGGTACCATCAGGTACGAGTAACAAGGTAGGGTCAATTCCTCAAAATGTGGAATGATTACTTGGGGAAGATACCAGATGAAAATTTCTATACTCAAAGTAATGGATATGCATGAAGATGAGACCATGGAAGTGTGGAGAGATGGTTTCATAACATGGAGAGGATTGAAATTTTCATAGAGGTACTCTGGGAAAAATCACTATGACGAGAATCTTTCACAACATGATCGAAGGCCAAGACTAAAGAATGATAATGTAAGAGTCTAGATGCATCCATGAAGGCTTGAGAAGCCAGGAAGAGAAAATTTATGGGTGAAGGAAATTACTACAAGAAATCCATTGATTCTAATTAGAGTGGAATCAGGGAACAAGAGGGAAATATTTACTCTTTGAACTAGTGAAGATCCATTCACCATAAAGGGCATCAATATACAGATAAGGTAATACATCGTGGGAAGGGTTGTTCTCAAAAGAATGATTTGTCATGAGGCTAGTTTTTGATAAAGAAAGACAAAATGTGTACTTGAATATAAAGGAAACATTTCCAAGGGTCGGTCCTACAGTTTTGGGATAGCACCCCCATGATGGTTATCATAGTAGCATAGTGGAAGCTTGGTTGTATGAAAAACTTCAGAGTGAAGTAATGTGAGTGTGTGCATGCTAAAGAAGTGCCAACAAGTGCATAGACAATGCATTATGTACAGATTGGATCCAGAAAATGAAATTAGGTTCTAAGGAAAGATTTTTTCATACAGAGAAGAAAGATTCTATGATGGATCCATGTCCTTAAACATCTTAATATAATGGAAACAAGGTTTATGAAGGGAAAATAATAAGGAACCATGAAGAAGAAAATGATTATATGCTTTGTATAGAATGAAAAAGAAAAAAATATATAAGGAGAATCTATATCAAGTGGAACAAAGCCATAAGTGACATTCCAGGGGTGGAAAGTATCATTGGAATCTATGATGGAAAGTAAGAGCAATGCTAAGTCCTTCCAGTTAATTCTATGGAACCGAAAAGGAAGACATTGTGTTGCATTGCATTATGTTTAATTTGACTATGTAAGTTGAATTAAAACCAAATTTCCATGGAAGGAGAAACGATTGGTTCAAGAAACCACAAGTGTTGAAGCGTTCATTCAAGAATAGGATAAACCAGTTTGGTCCAGAAAATTAAATGGAGGTTGAGGATTTAAATTCAATACGAGAGCATGATTGGAAATGTAATTTGATCATGTATGTGTTTGGTCAAATGGACCCAAGAACCCGTTTAATGCTAAAATTAATATCATCATAGTGTGTGGATGGAAAAGCAAAGGCAACCAAGAGTGAATTGGCTAGAAAATAGCTCAAGGAAGAAATAATCATGTACAGGGATTACAGTGAGAGCACAAAAAGGGATGCAGGAATCCAATAAGACTTGGAGAACGGAAAGGAACAACAAGGAAATTTGTACATGAATAAATAGGTTGAAGAAATTGTTGTAGCAACAAACATGATATGACATGTTGGACAACCATACTTAGCACAAGAAATTGGCATGCAAATGCATTTACGAGCATGTTAATGATCCATCATTAGTGCATATACATATGCATTGATGAATGCAGATTTATTAATATACATGTATAACATAATAAGACTAGTATTAGTCTATTGATTGAATCTATATTAATATGAAAGATGCTAATGGCGGTTGTTGTACCATGAAAGAGAGAATTCTTGCATGATTGCAAGTGCTACTAAAAATATTGTTGCATATGGAAGGGAGCAACAAAAAGATGAAGTGTAGATTATAAGGCTTATAATAGAGGCATGAGAGCTTATATTGTTATCATCTATCCAGGTAGCATTAAATTTGTTTAATGGAAGCTATGCAATCATGAGTTTGTTCTAAAGGAAATTTTGGTAATAATTTCCTCAGCCAGATTTTATTTTATCACATTATCGTATTATTGAATGCATTAATGGGAGTAAGATACCACTAGATGTGGTAAAGGATGGAAGCATGTAATAATTATCATAGATGCATGCAATCACAAAATGCATTAAACAATGCACTCAAGCATCATAATTTTATCATGCATAAGTGCAACTCTACCGCTTACTAGGCATGGGTGCAACTATCAGAGCATATCTATTCAATGCATCTTTCCAATGATTTTTATAATTCTCTATATCTATTTCATGTATCACACCATTGATAAATTGGAAATTCTGGCCAATTCCTTGACACATTCTCCATACACTTCCTATTGCCTGCTCAACTATTTGGATTCCTTTGTTTTCGACCCGAACACTACACCAAGAATATAATTATGTTGTGTTCATCAGTTTTAACAAAAGGTTGCATTCCAAATATTAATTATAAGTCGGAAGTTCATTGGATATTAGTGTGGTACATAGCCTTTCCATAATCAAACCTTGCCATAACCAACCATGTCATGGTCTCATACATGACTAGATTTTTTGGCATCCATTCCTATAACAAGTTCATACCTTTTATAGCTTTGGTTATTACATCATAACCAAATTAACTTGACATGCTACTATGTCATTATATGCATTCAAAATCTAAGAAGCTTTGATAATTATTACAGGCCTCAAGCCTTTACCACACCTAGTGGTATATTATTCCCATTAATGGATTCAATAATACAAAAATGTGATAAAATAAACGATAGCTGAGGAAATTCTTACCAAAATTTCCTTTAGAAAAAACTCATACCTACATAGTTGCCATTAAACACCAAGAGAAACGAGTAACCAACACCCCACAAACTGGAGACCAACTCATCCTCTGAAGGAGATATCTCTTCTACTACCATACTTTTAAAATGCACGATTCTAACCATGAAACCACCCCTTTTTTCCCCATAAAATATTTGTTTTCTATTTATGGAGTGAATTTCTCCTTTATATATAGTGATCTATGTAATTGATTGATAAGAGAAGCTAATAGGTTTCTTTCCTAATGTCTATGTAATGTGATGACCTTGGTAATCCTTCATAAGAATATGTAACTTATATATGTCTAATGGCTTCGGATCACACTGGGACTGTAGGATAGCTCCCCCAGGTTGATCGATGGAATTCCTATAGTTTTGAGTTTAGGCACTCGCTCATAATAGGGAAGGGGGAAAGACTCTGCATTAACCTATTTTGTCTGCTTGGAAAATTTAATGCTACCTAGATAGCTGATAATAATAGAATCTCTCATGCCTCTGTTATAATCCTTATAATCCACACTTCAGCTTTATGTTGATCCCTTCCATATGCGACAACATTATATGAGTAAATATATGAGTAAATATAGAGTAAATCTTGGGGGTGGGGAGGAATATAGAGTAAATATTAATAAGATTTACTCTATATTTCCCCCCACCCCAAATATTTACTCTATATTTCCCCACACCCCAACCCTTATATATGAGGTTATATGAGGGTGATAGTGGGGGTGGGGGGAAATATAGAGTAAATCTTGGGGGAAATATAGAGTAGATTTCCCCCCACCACCACCTTCATTGTGGGGGTGCGGGGGAATATATAGTAAATCTTGGGGGAAATATAGAGTAGATTCTCCCACACTCCCACCCTCATTGAGGGGGGGGTGGGGAGGAATATAGAGTAGATTTCCCCCCACCCCTACCCAATGAGGGTCAGGGTGGAGAGAAATATACAATAAATATTATTAGGGATATATATGAGGGTGGGGGTGGGGGGATATATATAAGTAAATATTAATAATATGTACTCTATATTTCCCACCACCCCCAATATTTACTCTATATTTCCCCCCACCACCACCCGCATATATAAGGGTATGTGAGGGTGGCGCTGAGGGGAAATATAGAGTAAATCTTAGGGGTGGGGGGAAATATTGAGTAAATATTCATATTAGGTTGGGGGTTGGGGGAATATTAGAGAAAATGAGGGGGGTGAGAGATAATAGTAGAGAAAACATAAATATGTTTTCTCTATTATTCCTCTCACCCCCACCCTCACCCTCATATAGAGTAAATATTATTAAGATTGACTCTATATTTCCCCCCACCCCCAAGATTTATTCTATATTCACCCCCACTCCCACCCTCATATATGAGGGTATATGAGGGTGGAGGGGGGGGGGATATAAAGAAAATCTCAATACCCTCATATATGAGGGTGGGCGTGGGAGGGAATATAAAGTAAATATTGGGGATGGGGGAGGATATAGAGTAAATATTGGGGGTGGGAGGGATCCCCCCACCCTAATATACCTGAAATATGAGGGTGGGGGTGCGGGGCAATATAGAGTAAATCTTGGGGGTGGGGGAAAATATAGAGTAAATCTTATTATTTATGGGGGTGGGGGGGAATATAGAGTAAATGTTATGAAGATTTACTCTATATTCCCCCCCACCCTCATAATTAATAAGNCATAAATAAGAATACAATTTACTCTATATTTCCCTCTGCCCCCACCAGGGGTCAAGGTAAATATAGATTAAATTTTATTAAATAAGAGTTACTCTATATTCCTCTACACCCCCACCCTCATATATGAGGGTGAGATTTACTCTATATTCCCCCCCACTTAAGATTAACTCTATATTTCCCCGCACCACCACCCCCATAAATAAGATTTACTCTATATTTCTTGCCACCCCCACTCTCATATATGAGGGTGTGGGTAGGGTGGGGGTGGGGGGAATATAGAGTAAATATTATTTATTGGGGTGCGGGTGGGGGGAAATATAGAGTAAAACTTATTAAGATTTACTCTATATTTCTCCCCACCGAGGGTGGGGTTGGGGGGAATATAGAGTAAATCTTATTTATGGGGGTGGGGGTCGGGGGAAATATAGAGTAAATATTATTAAGATTTACACTATATTCCCGCCTACCCCCACCCTCATAAATAAGAATAAAATTTACTCTATATTTTCCTCCACCCCCACCAGGGGTCGGGGAAAATATAGGGTAAATATTATTAAATAAGAGTTACTCTATATATGAGGGTGGGGGGGAATACATAATAAATCTCGCTCTCTTATTATGAGGGTGGGGGTGGAGGGTAATATAGAGTAAATCTCAATAAATAAGAGTTACTCTATATTCCCCTCCACCCTCACCCTCATATATGAGGGTGAGATTTACTCTATATTTTCCCCACTCCCACCCTCATATTGGGTCATATTTACTCTATATTCCCCTCACCCCCACCCCCATATGAGGGTGGGGTGAGGGGGAATATAGAGTAAATTTTATTATGAGGGTGGCAGTGGGGGGAAATATAGAGTAAATATTATTAAGATTTACTCTATATTTACTCTATATGAGGGTGGGGTTGGGGGAAATATAGATTAAATTTTATTATGAGGGTGAGGGTTGGGGTGGGGGAAAATCTAGAATAAATATTAAGGGTGGGGGGGAATATAGAGTAAATCTTATTAAGGGTGGGGGTGTGGGGGAATATAGAGTAAATATTAATAAGATTTACTCTATATCCCCACCCCCCACCCTCTTATTATGGGGTTGGGGGAAAATATAGAGTATGAGGGTGTGGGTGGGGGGAAATATAGATTAAATCTTATTATGAGGGTGGGGTGGGGGAAAATATAGAGTAAATATTAAGGGTGGGATTGGCCGGAGAAATGTAGAGTAAATATTAAGGGTGGGGGTGAGAGGGAATATAGAGTAAATATTAATAAGATTTACTCTATATTTCCCCCCACCCTCATACTCTTAATAAGATTTACTCTATATTTCCCCACACCTCCACCCTCATATTAATATAGAGTAAATCTTAATAAGATTTACTCTATATTTCCCCACACCCCCACCCTCTTATTAAGATTTACTCTATATTTCCCCACACCCCCACCCTCTTATTAAGATTTACTCTATATTTCCACCCACCCTCACCCTTATAATAAGAGGGTGGGGATCGAGAGAAATATAGATTAAATCTTATTATGAGGCTGGGGGTGAAGGGGAATATAGAGTAAATCTTATTTAATAAGATTTACTCTACATTTTCCCCCACCCCCATATATGAGTGTGAGATTTACTCTATATTTCCCCCGACCCCCACCCTCATATATGAGCATAAGATTTACTCTATATTCCCCCCCACCCTCATATATGAGGGTGCGGTGGGGGGATATATTGGAGAAAACATTGTCTCCAATATATCCCTTGACCCCACCCCACCCTCATATATGTTTTCTCGGTGGGGGGATATATTAGAGAAAACATATATGAGGGTGGGGTGGGGTGCGGTGGGGGGATATATTGGAGACAACATAATATGTTTTCTCCAATATCATATATGTTTTCTCCAATATATCACCCCGCCCTCGCCATATCCCACCACCCCCACCCTCATAATAGATATAAAATCGAAAATTTATCCCCACAATTACTTATTTAATGGATTTTATGTGGGTGGAGGGTTGGGGTGGAGAGATATATTAGAGAAAACATAATATGTTTTCTCAAATATATCCCCCACTCATACCCAAACATAATATGTTTTCTCAAATACATCCCCCACTCATACCTAAACATAATATGTTTTCTATAATATATTCCCACCCTCTTCATAATAGATAAAATCGGAACTTTGTCCCCATAATTACTTATTTAATGGATTTTATGTGGTGGTGGCAACTTTTACGGTAAATATATTTGAATACTATAGATTCGATGAAGCACTTTGATTATCAAATTCATATTCGGTAGAGTTGGTTGGAGAAAAAAACCCAAAATGTCAAACTTATGTTTAACATAGAAGTAAGTTAATTGGTGGAAATTTTAAATATATCCCCCATCCACACCCTCCACCCATAATGAAACATAATATGTTTTCTATAATATATTCTCACTCTCATCTTCATAATAGAGATAAAATCGGAACTTTATCCCCATAATTACTTAATAATTACTTATTTAATAGATTTTATGTGGTGGTGGCAACTTTTAAAGTAAATATATTTGAATACTATAGATTCGATGGAGCACTTTGATTATCAAATTCATATTGGGTGGAGTTAGTTGGAGAAAAAAAAACAAAATGTCAAACCTATGTTTGACATAGAAGTAAGTTAATTGATGGCAATTTTAAACAAAAAAATTGTCATGAAGTCATTGAGTTATAAATAGATATAAAATTAGAACATTATCCCTCTCAATTATTTAATGAATTTTATGGGAGTGGTGGGTCGGTTGGAAGTTCAAATCAATAATATTTGTCAAATTTGACCATTATAATAAGAGGGTGGGGATCGAGGGAAATATAGAGAAAATCTTATTATGAGGGTGGGGGTGAAGGGGAATATAGAGTAAATCTTATTTAATAAGATTTACTCTACATTTTCCCCCACCCCCACCCTCACCCTCATATATGAGTGTGAGATTTACTCTATATTTCCCCCGACCCCCACCCTCATATATGAGCATAAGATTTACTCTATATTCCCCCCCACCCTCATATATAAGGGTGTGGTGGGGGGATATATTGGAGAAAACATATTATGTTGTCTCCAATATATCCCCTCACCGCACCCTACCCCACCCTCATATATGTTTTCTCGGTGGGGGGATATATTAGAGAAAACATATATCACGGTGGGGTGGGGTGCGGTGGAGGGATATATTGGAGACAACATAATATGTTTTCTCCAATAGATCACCCCGCCCTCACCATATTCCAACACCCCCACCCTCATAATAGATATAAAATCGAAAATTTATCCCCACAATTACTTATTTAATGGATTTTATGTGGGTGGAGGGTTGGGGTGGAGAGATATATTAGAGAAAACATAATATGTTTTCTTAAATATATCCCCCACTCATACCCAAACATAATATGTTTTCTATAATATATTCCCACCCTCACGTTCATAATAGAGATAAAATCGGAACTTTATCCCCATAATTACTTATTTAATGGATTTTATGTGGTGGTGGCAACTTTTAAGGTAAATATATTTGAATACTATAGATTCGATGAAGCACTTTGATTATCAAATTCATATTTGGTGGAGTTGGTTGGAGAAAAAAACTCAAAATGTCAAACTTATGTTTAACATAGAAGTAAGTTAATTGGTGGCAATTTTAAATATATCCCCCACCCACACCCTCCACCCATAATGAAACATAATATGTTTTCTATAATATATTCTCACTCTCATTTTCATAATAGAGATAAAATTGGAACTTGATCCCCATAATTACTTAATAATTACTTATTTAATGAATTTTATGTGATGATGTCAACTTTTAAAATAAATATATTTGAATACTATATATTCGATGAAGCACTTTGATTATCAAATTCATATTCGGTGGAGTTATTTGGAGAAAAAAAAACAAAATGTCAAACCTATGTTTAACATAGAAGTAAGTTAAGTGATGGCAATTTTAAAAAAAAAATTGTCATGAAGTCATCGAGTTATAAATAGATATAAAATTAGAACATTATCCCTCTCAATTATTTAATGAATTTTATGGGAGTGGTGGGTCGGTTGGAAGTTCAAAACAATAATATTTGTCAAATTTGACCATTATAATAAAAAAGTGAAACGTGTTATACAATTCAATGACGTTTGATGATGGATAAGTTGGGCTGTCCACCTTACTTACGGGTTAAATTGCCTAGTGATAGGCAATCAATTCGTCAAAATTCCACCCTTGAATGGTGCCGACTCCGTTCCGAGAATAGATGGAATTTGATGGGTACAATTTGTTTATTTAAATTTCACGTGTTGGTCAACAAGAAAAACCAAAACGTCAAAAGTGTGTTTAACGAAGACACGAAAAAAGAATATTTATACCAAAACGTCAAAAGTGTGTTTAACGAAGATACGAAAAAAGAGGTATATTTATATTTTTGTCGAGGTGAAAATTTAATAAGAATCTGCGAATTTATATATGACATATTAACTTTCTGAAACTAAAATATTAATGTGTTGGAGACTTTCAACTTCAATGGTCGAAGCTAATTAAGTGAACCTGAAGAAGCTCGCATATTTTCAAATGAATAATATATATAGGAATAGAGGTTTTCTAAATATTATATGTTTTGATGTTTTGGTATTTTGATGTTTTGGTATTGTGTGAGAATTTGGTAATATAATTGTGGTTTAAATTGTAATTTTTTGTTATTTAAATTGTATTTTTTTTTTTTTTTTGTATAAATGGATTTAGTTGGTTGAAATTTTTAGATATAAATGGATTTATTTTGTTGAAAAAAATTTTAGGCATTAACCACTTAATTTTGCAAATCCAACACTTTTTTTACTGAAGTAAAATTAAACAAATAATATCCCAAAAAAATACAATGTGTAGGCAGTTTAATTTTACACTATGTTTTTTAGTTGTCTAAAGTAGGAGATATTAGTTTCTTTTCCAATTCTTTAAATCTGGCCATATATTTTTTTCCCATTTATTTAAAAGTTTCATTATTTTAGAAGTTAAGAAACCTTGTAGACATCTTTACAACTTGGATGACATATTTATGTTAGATCTGCTAAGAAAATTGTTCTACGAAATGACTTTTTTGGTTGGAATGTGACATAAATATGCACGAAATCACTATTAATGTATTAGAGGTTGTATAAATATTTTTTTCTTTGGTATTGTCAGTGGGGATTTGGTAATATAAATGTGGCTTAAATTGTAATTTTTTGTTATTTAAATTGTATTTTTACGCCGATAAGCGTACACCTATTAATGGGATTTTAATCACACGGGTGATTTGTGTGGACAAGATTTGATATGCTCAGAATATTCTTAGTTGTCACAATAAATGAAGGGTTGTGATTTCAATCATTAACTTCCTTACATGACAAAACATGTTTGTTCGTCATTAAAAAGGGTGATTAGGCTAATTAGCATAATAGTAGCGGATCTTACCAGTTTAATAACTACTCCTAGCGTTTTTGATGTGATAACTGCTTCTTTTATGGTTTTTAGTGCATCTGTTGGGTTTTTACTGCCTTTACCACCACGTGTTCGTGGATTGTTTGTGGGATGGGTGGGCGTGTCTGCTGCTTTTATTTTCATTACCGCCCGCTATTATGGAGATATTTATGATTTTCTTTTCATTACCACCTGAAACTGATCTAGTGAATACATGGTAATGCTAACTATAATTCTCAATATATTTCTTTCTTTGTAAGGGCACTGTGTCTGCATCATTGTGAAGTAAGATTTAATGGGTAGGAAAGGATCCAAAGATTCACAGTCAAAAACAAAGCAGACGATGCCTTCAACTTGAGATAAAATGAGCGAAGAGGGAGAGAGCACTTCTCAACTTCATGTGTTGGTTGTAAGGTAATATTGTATTCGGATTGAGATTATCATTGAATTATTGATATTTTGAGGATATTTTATAGAGTTATAAGGCATTTTAGCGATTTCAAAGCTTATTATGTATGTGTGTATAACTACAGTAACCACAATAGATACTGGGAGAATGGTTCTGGAATTTTTGGGATTAGGAGACAATCAAAACGTTGTAAATGTAAGTAGATGAATGATATAGCCAGATTAATTAATGTGTGTTTGAATATATTAATGTTGGTGAGAATCATAATATCATGCAGTATATAGCGATAGAATTTTTGAATATATCGACTTCTTCTATCTCACATTGTCATGTGGCTTTTGATAAAGAATCTTAAGGTGAATATGATAATCACGGACTACTGTATGCCAGGAATGTTTGGCCACGATTTACTATAAAAAAATAAAGGTACTTTTAAAAACCCTCCTACGCAGTCTAAATCAACACATGGACAACTTTTAATCCTTTCAAACATTGAGGGGATAGAAAATTGTATTCATTCATTTTGAGTGAATAATGAGTGACGTGAGTTTTTTTACTAAATCTATAGGAATCCTCAAACCTAAGGGAGATTCTTATAGTTGCCATGTCCTTTGAGAACGCGTAGGCGAAAAGAAAATTTCCTCCTACATGTTTTTGTTTTTGAATGCATGTAAACCGTATAATGTTATAATTTATAATTTCTTTGACATGATTATATACTTATAGGTGTGGAAGAGTTTATATTAAAACATGTGCCTCATATTTAGAACGACTAAGAAATTATATCTGTAGAGTTTACAAGGAAGGGCCACAATTTGAAATCTAGGCACTATGGATATACATTATACATCAAAGAAATGAATTTTGGTAATTAGGACTTTCGAAGAAGAATATAAAATTTTAATGCAAAATGTAACCTATCGTTCTGTTGCCATGTCTATCGAAGTTTATCAACCACATATTATGCTGTTGTGCTAGTTCTATGTATAAATTGATCCACATTGTTGAAATTTCTATATATAAATGGATTCAGTTTGTTAAAAAATCCTTGAAGTACTAACCACTCAAATCTGCAAATCCAATGCTTTTTCACTAAAATAAAATTAAGCAAATAATATCCCCAAAAAAAATACAATAGATAAGCAATACACTATGTTTTTCAGTTACTTAAATTACAGAATAGTAATTTATTTTCTAATTTTTAAAATGTAGCCATATAATTTTTCCTATTTATTTAAAAATTTCATTATTTTTTAAAAACTTATATAACTATTTAGAAGTTAAGAAAACTTATAGACATCTTTAAATTTTGACATAACTAATTAGAAATTAAGAAAACTTGTAAACATCTTTACCATTTTAACATATTTGTGTTAGATCTGATAAAAAAAACTGTTCTACTAAATGTCGACCAAATATCCCCAGAAAATATCGTAAAACTTTTAGACTACATCAAAAAAGAAAAAACGTACCACAAGCTTTGGTTATACCCACAACCACATCACTTTTAAAGCGCGAAATACATAGTGGTAATCTGTAACATCATATCACATCGTTTCCATATCCACCGCACAAGTTTACAAAGCGGTGGATGGAATTGTCTGTTTCTCATCGCTGAATTCCTATCATAAGCGCGTCGAGTTCATAGTTAAATGGGGATTCTTGCTTACAGTTTCTACTAATCTAATCTGTCTGCCTCTGGTTATTATTTCTGTCTACCAATCCACCCATCATCCATATTATACCAATACTAATGGAAAACCGAACAACAGCCCCTAATCCCAATTCGGCTGGTTCTTCCTCCTCCACGCCCTCATGTTCATCGACATCTTATTCCCGATACTACGATGTGTTTATAAACCATCGTGGTCCGGATGTTAAGGACACATTCGCCAGCTATCTCTACAGACGCCTTATTTCCAATGGACTTAGTGTCTTTCTGGACAGGGAGGTCTTGGAGGAAGGACTCGATATTACTTCCCAAATAAAAGACGCTATTCGAGTGGCCTCTGTCCATGTTGCCATATTCTCTCCAACTTATGTGGAGTCGCAATGGTGCCTGGACGAGCTTGTCCTCATGGTCATCTCCGGGGCTATAATTCTTCCCGTCTTTTACAAAGTGGAGCCTTCTGTGGTTCGCTGGACGGCTGGAGCGTACGGTGAAGCCCTGCAGAGACTGCAAGCAAAGAAAACACTGAGCATTAAAACTGGTGTAGAGAAGCCACGCTACGACTCTGATACCATTCAAAATTGGAGAAACGCACTTTCTCATGTTGCGGATAAAAGCGGGTTCGTGCTGCATGGGTAAGCTGCATCTCCACTGTCCCTTCAATTCCGTATTAGTTTTTGATTTGTTAAATTGATATCAGTTGTAGCCATTTCTGACTGCTTATTTTACTCTCAATAAATAAATATTATTCAGGGACGAGGGTGAGCTGTTGGATAAGGTGGTGCAGTGGGTTTTTAAAAACGTTCCAAAACCACTGTTGGATATGCCAAGATATCCAACTGGTTTGGACCTCAAATTGCAAGAATTTGAAACGACAGTGCTCTCCAAGC